>JBCEWC010012262.1:0-15991 GCA_038996855.1 Solanum aculeatissimum
TCTTAAAACTACTGAATGAAATCACAAAACCCCGTATATGGGTCATGGTTCCACTTACGGGCCGTAAGTGGCCTCTCATAGATGAGGGTGTCCAAAAGTTGAGTTACTAGACTTACAGCTTCTAATCTACGAACAGGAAGGACGACTAGTCATTTATTATACGGGCCATAAGTCCTCTCATAAAAGTGTTCTAAACTTAGAAAAATTTTGGGTCCTTCATGACTTATTTCTACAAATACTTTGACGGGCCGTGATTTTTTATACAGTCCATCCTTGTATCTCGTAGGTGCACTTCTAGAAATCCTTTAACTTTCCACTTTCACAAGTTCCAATCCATGAAGCTTACCTACGACCCATAGTGTCACGACCAGAAATCCAGTTGTGATGACACTCATCTAACCCACCAACGCAAATCAGCCCAAAATTCAACAATTTAACAAAATAGTATAAAGGAAAGATAACAGTCTAATAAGATATAAAAATACGGAAGAAAACTAATATAACTAACCCAAGAACTGGTGTCACATGTACAAGCCTCTATGTATCGAATACTCAAATACAAGTTATACTATCTAGTCCTCAAATAGAACAAAAATATAAAATGGGATCCTCAAAGGCTTGCTAGAGACATAAACAGCTACCTCACAAGTAATCTTGAAGCTCGATCAAAAAAATAGAAGTCTAGTAAAATGGACTTGGCTCATAACCTAAAAGAATGTAGCAAGGAGTGAGCACTAAACAATGGGGTACTTAGCGAAATAGAACTAAGCTAAAGTAAAACAATGAAGAACATAAGTAACTCCTTAAATCCCAACCACAATCTGTCGAACTACAACCCTGCACTAAGAAAAGTCCCAACACAATATAGTATATACATCACAATAATGTAAATATACTCATCATTTGGAAAAATATCTCAATACACAAGTATATAAGTAGATCCAACACTTTCCCACAATCAGAAATAATATAAGTATACAAACTCATAAATAATATATGACAATATAAACTAGATATGAAATGGAATAGAGTGGATGCCATGAAATGTACATAGTGCAATGCAATGACAAGTAATCTGATGCATGTCTATCCTAGAATACACATCCGCTGAGATGATGTACTGCCTCAATCGAAACTCATGGGCCCACAAAAGAATCATGTATCTGTGATCATGACCGACAATGACCTCGGCTCATGTCAACTATCCGAAAATCACCTCGAACCCAGTATCTGCTGGCATATTACCTTAGCCCAACCGGTTAAGACCTCGACCATCAATCCACATGTTACCTTATTCACATCTTGATCATAACCATTACAAGCATCAATGCACAAATAATAATAAATGCAATGTACATGGTCACAATTATATCATTGTATTAACATCATAATGATCTCAATTTCTTAATATCATTAATAGTTCAACATCATCAGTGTTTCAATATCATCAATGCCTCGATATCAATAGTATCTAAATATCATCTGTATCTCAATATCATCAATATCTCAGTATTATCAGTTTCTCAAGATCATCAATGTATCAATACCATCAGTATCTCAATGTTATCAATGTCTCGATATCATCAATGTTGAATGATTCACAAGATCACATAAATTACGAATTCACAATTAATTTATAAATCAATGTAGCACCATATGAACAAGTATTCAATAAAAAAGTCATGATCAAACCTATAATGATACATTTCTACCCCCAAATCCTCAATTCCATACACATAGGAGCATACAAGATCCATTCACACTTAACAAAAGATTAGAAGTCCAGTTGTCTCAAATAAAATCTCTAATTAAGTCAAAATTGCTGCTTTACCCCTTCTACGATACTCTAAATCACCACAATCTATTCACATATGGTGTCACAATCACATAACAAGTCTAATGACACTAAAATTAATTAATTCGGAGAAAAAAAAGGTAAAATGATTAAAAATCTCATGCCAGAAAATGTAGCTAAAATTTGAAAATTAATATATGAAAATATTCTCCACGTAATAAGGAATTTAATGGTTAAAACTATTTCAAAAATGGAGTTAAGATGAGGGAGAAATCAACGATTTTTGTTTATGAAAGTCAATTCCAAAAATTCCCAAATTTCACCATTAAAAATCCTAAATTAGAAGTTAAATACATAAATTAATCAATGTAAATGAATGAAATAGGTGAGAAAATAGTTACCCAATCAATTTTCCTTCAAAAACCTTGAAAATTCCCTTTTAAAATGAAGCTTGAAATGTCAAAAAAGATGGAAATGGCTTAAATCACGTATTTTATAAGAATGCACTGTTCAGGTATGCTTTGTGCTCCGCGAACGTAGAGCTTGGTCCGCGAACATGGAGGCATAAGATGCCTTAACACTCCGCGAACGTGGAGAGGCATCCCGTGAATGTGGAGGCCAAGATGGCAGTGCTCCGCGAATGTAAAGGTCTACATAAAAGACCTATGTGAACTTGACCCTAAAGGCGTGAACGTGGAGTACATTTCACTCTGCACCAGAAATAGTAAAAATCGAACAATCAAATGATATAATCCATCTAATAAAAAGTATGGTTGGTTATCGGTTCAACATCATACTCATCTAATTGACAAAAAGGTAAGGTAAGGTAAGTTAGTAGTAGGTTCGACCACCTCTAAATTATTATTGAAGTGCCTAACATCCCGCAAAAGTGTGACATGTTAGCCCTTAAGTAAGTACTGTGACAAAGCGGTTGTTGCTCACCTGACATGTTCGTACGAGGTGATAATTAACCCAATACGATCAAACGGGGTGAACAAGAATCAGGGATCAAATGCGGGCTAAAATCCTCTCAAATGACTAAAATGTTCAGTCGAGACATAGATTTGAAGGACCTATTCTTCATCGGAGTATTGCTCAATAGTTGAGATGTTCAATCGAGACGTAGATTTGAAAGACCTATTCTTCTTAGGAGTTAGGAGCTAGCTAGCCGGACTAGTGGGACCCTCATTTTATAGCCATCAACCATGACTTTATCATAGTAAGAATATTTTTTATAATGAAAGATAGTCGCAGCATGGTACACATCTCTGTCCCTTTTCGAATGAGAAGGACCTATTATTCTTCGGAGACCAATTATTCTTACAAGCATCCAAAAAAAAGAACTGGACCCTCAAAAATTCATTCGGGATCCCGTGAATACAAACCAAACATACAACCTTACCAAAAATGACGATCCAGACTCAATGGAACCATCAGAATTCGAATCTGAAACCTCCGTGGTCCGAACCTGAGAAAGATCATTTAAACTAGTTTCAAACTCAAAAACTCAAAATATTCACGAAAGATCTAAAACTTAGAATGAAGCCATTTATACCGTTAGTTTCACCATCCGGAACCGCTGGAATTGGCGGAATTTTGATACAAGCTCCCGAACTCTGAATGTTGACAAAACTCAAACCTATGATCCAAAATGAACTAAAATTATAACTATGGACCTAAAATCTCTTTTTAATTCCGAATTCAACTATGCAAGTTCTCCTAGACCAGATTTGGCATCTTGGAACTAATGGAATGATAGAATTGAATTCTGCTACTCGACACTCAAAATGACCTCAAAATTTAAAATTTCTAACTTTAAGCATTTGAAAACTCTTTCTTTTGCAAAACTCTAACTTTTTACAAGATTTTTAAAGTACAACTTTTAGACTCAACAAAAAATGACTCAAGATAACTTTTAGGAAGGGTAAAATGGTAATTAAGTTGAAAATAACTAAAATGACCTTCGAGGTCTTTACATCATCCACTACTAAAAATAATGTTTGTCCTCAAATATGAGATAAAAGTCATACCTGAAGGCTCAAACAACTAAGGGTACCGGGCTCGCATATTAGAATTTATCTCCCACGTAGCCTCACTCTCGGGCCTATGGCTCCACTGGACCTTCACTAAAGTAATATCCTTAGTCCTCAACTTCCTTACCTGCCTATCCAAAATGGCCACTAGCTGCTCCTCATAAGTCAATTTGGGGTTCAACTCAACTGAATCCATAGAAATCATATGAGACTCATTTGGGATGTAATGTTGTAACGTCGAAACATGAAAAACAAGATGGATGGAAGATAAGTTGGGTGGAAAATCAAGTCTATTGTCACCTCTCTACTCTACCAAGAGTCTTAAAAGGACTAATGAACCTCGGATTGAGCTTGCACTTCTTTCCAAATCTCATAACACCTTTCAAAGGTGAGACTATCAACCAAGCCATATCCCTAACCGCAAACTCCAAAGGTCAAACTCGCCTATTCGCATAACTTTTTTGGTGACTCTAGGCTGTCACCAATCTACCCTGGATCAACTGCACCCACTCAAGAACATATTTTAACATGTCAACAACCATACCCACCACCGCTACTGTATCAAACCAACCTATGGGAAATCTATATCTCATGTCATATAAGGCCTCAAAAGGAGCCATTTGAATGCTAGAATGATAATTGTTATTGTACATGAAGTTTGCCAAGGCCAAGTATTGGTCCCACTTAGCTCCAAAATCAAAAACATAAGATCAGAGCATGTCCTCTAACACTTGAATAGTCCTCTCGAACTAGCCATCAGTTTGGGGGTGAAAATCTATACTCAAATCCAAGCAGGTACCCAAACCACTCTACAAGGCCCTCTAAAAATGAAAAGTAAACATCGAGCCTCGATCTGACACAACAGAAACCAAGACCCCGTGAAGTCCCACAATCTAACTAATATAAAGGTGCGCTAGTCTCTCTATAGTATACTTCACTTGAACTAGAATAAAGTATGCCGACTTGGTCAAACAATCCACCACTGCCCAAATAGAGTCAAAGCCACCACCAGTAGGGGATAGGCTAACCACAAAGTCCATGGAAATACACTCTCACTTCCACTCGAGAATGGGCATCTTTTAAAGCTTCCAACCTGGCCTAAAGTGCTCGCACTTTATCTGCTGACATGTCAAGCATTTGGCCACAAACTCAGCTATGTCACTCTTCATATTGGAATACCAATAATGCTGACTCAGATACTAGTACATCTTCATTTCCCCTAGATGAATAGAATATCTAGCATAATGTACCTCCTCAAGTATCAATCTAATCAAATCTCCCACCTTAGGCACACAAATATGACTCCCAATCTTCAAAATACCATAAGAATCCAATATTGCTTCCCTAAAATCAACTCTAGTCACTTTATCCCGAATAATACACAACCTCTCATCCTCAAACTGCCCCTCATGAATTTGATCCATAAAATATGAGTGGGCCTCAATGAAAGCAAGCACTCCACCCTGCTCTAAAATCTACAACCTCACCAGCCCATTAGCCAACCTCTGAACATCTCTAGCCAACGATCGCTCCTTAACCTGGATAGTTATTAGGCTCCCCATACTAGAAATCTTCCTACTAAAAGCATCAATGACCATATTGGCCTTTTTGAAATGAAAAGGAATAGTCTAGTCATAATCCTTTAGAAGACCAATCCACCTTCTCTGTCTCAGATTTAGATCTCGCTGACTGAAGATATACTGATGACTGCGATGGTCAGTAAAGATCTCACAATGGACTCCATATAAATAGCGATGTCATAACTTCAACATGAACACAACCATGACTAACTCCAAATCATGGGTGGGGTAGTTCTTCTCATGAACCTTCAACTATCTAGAAGCATAAGCAATAACCCTCCCTTTTTACATCAACACACGACCAAACCCCACTCTCGAAGCATTATAATAAATAGTGAAATCAACACCCTCCTCCGATAATATCAGACTAGAGCTGAAGTCAATAATAACTTGAGCTTTTGGAAGCTCTCTTCACACTCATCGGACCAATAAAACATCATATTTTTCTGAGTAAGTCTAGTTAGTGGGGTTGCAATAGTGGAGAAACCCTGAACAAAACGGCAATAATAACAAGCCAAGCCCACAAAACTCTGAATCTCTATAGCTGAGGTAGAGCTAGTCTAACCCTGAATGACCTCAATCTTCATTAGATCAACTCCAATATCTTACTTGGATACCACGTGCCCCAAGAATGCTATCAAACTCAACTAGAACTTACACTTGGAGAATTTTTCGTACAACTTCTTCTCTCTAAGCCTCTGGAGCACAATCCTTGAAATCTCACATGGTCCTCCTCGATCTTGGAATAGATCAAAATATCATCGATGAACATAATTATAAACAAATCTAGATATGTATGGAACACCTATTTATCAACTCCATAAATGTTGCAAGGGTGTTATCAAAATAAAGGACATAACAAGAAACTCATAATGGTCATAACTGGTTTGAAAAGCTATCTTAGGAATATCTGATGGTTGAATATGAAGATGATGATACTCAATCCTCAAGTCAATCTTAGAAAATAATACAGCTTCCTAAAGTTGGTCAAATAGATCATCAATATGAGAGAGAGGGTACTTGTTCTTGATAGTCACTTTGTTCAACTGTCTAAAATTAATACACATCCTCATATATCCATCTTTCTTTTTAACAAAGCACCCCAAGGTGAAACAGTGGGGAGAATAAAGACCTTACTCAATTACTGTAAAGAAGGAGGGATGCCATAATCTCCCCGGCCTGTAGGCCTCTGTTGGGAACCAGAAAAACTCTATCCTAAATTATAGGAATCATAGGGACCTCATCCTCCCTATAGAGCTTGCAAGGTTGTGTGAACCCCACAATGTTAAATGAACTACCTCTTCTGACCATGCCTCTGCCCCGTGATGGAGAACCTAAATACTATCTCAAATTACGGACCCTCTTGGGGTCCCCAAACTCTTCCCTATGGATCAACTCTACCTCTTTGGCAGTAATAACCACCGACTAAAAGGAAACTCCATCCCTAGCTACCCATAATATAAACTGTCTAATAGGATATACTACCTCTCTCACATATCGATGAACTTTCTATACCTCGGTCAGAAGTATAATTGTAGCATGATGGGCTAACTGGCAGAAGCGAACTTCATACTCTAAAACTATCATGGTGCCCCATCTCAAACTCTCAAATCTCAACTGGCTCTCCTCGTGAACACTCCAAGGCACAAACTGATCATAAAAGGCATCAAAGAATGTCTCCCAAGTCACTTGAGGAGACCCAGCTAGAAGGGATCCTGTATAATTCCACCACTCCTTGTCTAGCCCAAGGTGTTAGAGGGTAATATATCTCACACCATGTGTATCTGCTACTCCCACAGTCTCTAATAACTCTCTAAAAATGGTCAGAAACTCATGTACATCCTCCGTCTTCCCACCTTGAAACTGTAGTAGGGCCATCTTTTGAAATCTCTAATACCTCTGCTGCTCATCATCAGTCAAGGTAGTTACTGGTGGAACCTCAATAATTGGAGTTATTAGTAGCTGCTCCACTTAAACTTAGGCCTCAAGGCTTACTTTTGATCCTGAGGCTGAACCTCTACTGAAGTCTATGAAGTACTAGAAACTAGTCTGGTCCAAAGTCTCTAACACACCCAAAACTCTCATTTTAGTGTTTTTGTATTATTTCTACCATTCTGAGCTTCTTTATAGCAATCTTAGATCTAGTAGGGAATATTAGGACTTTTGGATTTGTTGTCGATGGTTTCGGTTGAGAATTATGCAAGTTTGTGAGTTAGCGAGAAGCTAAAGTAGTAAAAATGAGTTTTCTATCAAAACCCTGGTAAACAGACTCAGAATGCGATTCTAATAGTTTCGTTAGTTTCAGAATGGCTAATTTGTGTTAAGAGGGTAGTTGGTTTGAGTATGGAGGATTTCGATGTGATTTAGGGTCGAAAGTTGAAAAATGAGTTCGATTAGAAGCTAAAAAGGGCATTTTTATAAAAACACAGCTAAATGCGCTTGGAATGGAAATATGATGGCATGGTTAGCTCTGAAATATCAAAATAGTCTAAAATTACCCTTTGTCAGTTGATGGGGACATTTGATTGCATTTTCACCCCCTTAGTATTTTTAGCTTATTTTAGCCGGAAAGAAGTGGGACCCTCATTTTTCCGTAGGATGGATGCTCCATTGGGAATTCTGACAACACCATTGGATCTGAAATATCAAATCAATATAGTTAAATTATTTATTTGCATAAATGGACATCGGGAGCCCCGAGAATTCCCTTTGGAAGTTTTTGGGATTGCTGGTGCATGGCCCATTGATGAGAAAACTTCATATAGCCATAAAAACTGATCCATAACTCCCTTTTTGGTGATTCAAAAGTCCATTTGACTCACATTTTTGCAAGGAACATTGTGGTGAAGTTGGATTTGGGATTTGACATGTATTTTGAGGCAAAATTACTATTTTAGTTGATTACTTTCTCAAAATTTGTAAAAATATTGCACGTTGAGTTATTAACCAATTCATGACGAATTAAGTGAAATTTGAGCCTAAATTGTTCTACGTTCCGAGAGGAACGCTATGGTATGTTGGGTATTCACTGATTTTTTCTAGTTTTTGAGATATTTGACTGAAAAAACTTTGAAAAGAATATTTTTCAGGTAAAGTTTTTAACTTCATTTTTTGGAACTTTCTCGGTCTTCTCGGGTCCGTTTTGGGCCAAAATTTTGGTTGTAGACTAAGGGCGACATGGGGACCATTTTTCAAGAATTCTTTTGGGATTTTAGTCGAGGGCTCTATTTGTAACAATCCAAAAATTTTGAACCCTTGTGATGTTGATTGAGGTCTGATTTGGACCCAACATGATTGATTAATGAGCTTTACGAGTCTCTATTGAATGCCTATAAATAAATAAATCACATTGGGTATGTTTTTCTTGACGTCTTGTAGGAGTACTGACTTTAAATATCCATATCTCTTAGGACGGGTAGAATTGGGAGGGTCATGACCTATCAAATCATATCTCTTTGTGTTGTCTTTCCAATACACTTAGTTTCACTTGATTCGGAGTTTGGATGATTAAGTTATGGCCTTTTTGGTGAGAATGCTTGCACAGGGATCAATTTTTGATTTTAATTAAGGCATTGCCTCATGGAGACCTTCATGGACCGTGTACCACTTCATGATCCATGAAAGAGCCCATGTGAACTCACTTGGATCATGGTAAGGTGTTTTAGGATGGTATCGACCTAACGATTGGTTCTATGTATAAGGTTAACATTCTGAAAGTTGCATCAACGAGATGGTAGGGTTCACAGGCTGTGTGGAGGCTCAAGGGATGTTAACCGATCCGTATGACATTGCCAGCCAACAGCCAAGGCTCTGGGACAAGAGAGACTCCACGGACCACCTCATGATCCGTGTGAAGTTTCATAACTCGTGATATTGTCCATATAGTTACGGAGGTAAAATTTAGGTAAGTATGGAATCACCTTCTCGAGTATTTCGTCAACAAGTTTTTCTTCAATGTGTAGATTCACAGAAGGATCTCACGATCCATGGGGTTGACCGTGTGGGTATCATTCCAATTTTTCCTATCCATTTTATTTCCAATTTATTGTTTCAAGTGGAGCCTCACGTACTGTGAGTCACTACACGGTCCGTGTAGCTGTCTTTAAGGGCGACATTACCAGTTTTCCTAACCATTTCATTGATGGTTTAATAGTAATTTTGGTTATTCCTAAAGACGTTTTAGACTTCCTAAGCCCTCCTTAACCCCTGAACTTAGCCTTTACAACTCCACCAAATTCAAATTCTCTCAAATACTTAGAATTATCTCTAACACTCTCTTCTCAAGCTCTCTTCAAGGTGTGGGTTGAAGGATGGAATTTAAATTCAAGGAAGCTTTATTCTTAAATATCTCTTCTCTCTAAAGCTTCTTGATTATCAAGGTATGTGGGAATTTATTCATGGATCCTTTCAACCATGAAGCCCCAAAATTATTTTCTTCAATTGAATTTTTAAAATTATGCTTACTTTGAATTTGAGTCTTTTAAATTAGTGTTGATTTAATTAAATTGAAGTATGAGTTGTACTTACTACATGATTTTAAAGTGATTTAAGTTCAATTATCATGATTTACATTGAGATTTTGAAGATTCAATTATGCATACCCCTTTAATTCTTCAATTTAAGCATGAATAGTAGGAATTATGGTTTTAATTGATGATTTCATTATGATTTAATTATTAATATACTTTATTATCATGATTAAATGTTTTTCTCAATTACCTATGCTATTCATTGATCATTCATGGCATTTGCATTTATGAGCATGGATTTTATGAAGCTTTTGTTGTGGGCTAGGTCCCAAATATGTTTATGACTATGTTTTCAAGTAAAAAATGGGTATGACTAAGTTGTGATCATGGGATGTCTATGTTATGTATCTTTGAGAAAATGAATGGATGTTTATACCATATGAGAATGTTTAAAGGCATATAGGATTGAGACTAGAGTCGGCGTGGACTTTCTCCAAGGGTCCATACTCTTTTCTCATACCTACACAAGAAAGAGCTATTCCATTGCATGCAAGTATGACATGAAGAATGTTTTGACTTTTTAGTCACATATGCAAGAAAGTAAAGAAAGTGATTTTGGCTTTTAAGCCAGATTATGCATGGTTGATGTCAAATTACTTGTCCCCTTTTTGAAAGCATATATATATATATACGTATGTATTCTTGTGGGATGATGACTTAGCACCGAGGTATTGGATATTAGCATGGTCTATCTCCAAGGATCCATACTCCTTTCCATCAAACTATGTGCCAAACATAGGATATATTATACCTCTTATGAGATGATGATGATGTTAAGAATGGATCTACCTTTGGCAAGTAGGTCACCTCTTTATTCGTTGTTGGGAAGACGATGGAGTTCCAAGTTATAGCTCACTTGTTCTTCTGTCAGTTGAGGTTCCATCCCCTTTATGTTTATATAATTAAGTATTCATGTATCATAGATTTCATGGTATATTGGTATACTAACCTTTCTTATAATTTTCTTTCTATATTGTGCCCTTGTCATCTAGTATGGGTTTATAGGTTGACCATGTTCATGTGCATTGCATGTCTGCATACTTAGTGCATTATATGTGTGAACCCATACTCTTTATCTACATGATCTAACCATGTAGGGGCCAGAGACGATGTCTATCCACCTTTTGACGGTTGATTTAGATCCTTGAGTACCACTTGTGGTAAGTCCTATGTTCCAAGGACAACATCCACTCTCTATCTACCTTTATGTATGATGTTACTTTCTTTATTTTGAGGGTGAGCCCGGTACATGTCTTGGCCCCCACCCTATTCTAGACTAGAGGCATTGTTGGATATCACAAAGACTTCCGTACGATTATGCTATGTGATTACTTTAGATTATTTTGTTATGTATTATGTATGGAAGAGATTATTATTCTTATGTTATTATGATATGTTTTAATGAGAATGTTCTTATGTGGAAGTACCAAGTCCTTTCTTTCCCCCATAACTTGAGTCCAAAGCTCCGAAATTCCTTAGAATTATGTGTTACTTGTTATATTACGCACTTCTGAAATAATGATGTGTAAATCGATGCTAAGATGGCTTGATTGAGGGCTCTCATATTCTCATTCGCCATTTCACATCTAGGCCCTACTCTCAAGTTATGTCAAAGATGGCATCAGAGCATTAGGTTTATAAATGAGCCTATGAGTGAGAGGCTATTGCGACATTTTAGGAATTGTCTCACTTCATTCTCCCTAATATCGTGCTATGATCTATTTCATAAGGTTTCCTGAATTGTTGGTGTTCTTGTCACTCTTTCAAAAGGTGCCTCCACGAAAAGCTTGTCCTCCCTAGATATGCCCCCAGGTTTTTAGAAAAAGACCCCTCAAGAGCCCGTGGAGAAATAAGTGACTCATGTTGAATTCCAAAATGTGGTTGCTATTTTGGCTCAAGTGGTGACTAATCAGGCCCAGCCGACTAATCCTACTCATGGTGACATATCAGCCTCTAGGGTCAGAGACTTCACTCGGATGAATATCCTGAAATTCTTTGGTTCAAAGGCTGATAAGGATGCCCAAGACTTTATCGATGAGCTCACTAAGGTGTTAAATGTCATGGGTGTAAGTTCTGAAGAGACAGATGAATTGACTTCTTATTAATTGAAAGATGTGGCTTAGGTGTGGTACGATCAATGATTTATTGAGAGGGTTGCTGATAATAAGGTTGATTGGGAAGAGTTCAAGTTTACTTTTCTGGACCATTTCTTCCCTCTTGAACTTAGGAAAGTCAAGATGACCTAATTTATTAATCTCAAGCAAGGTGGCATGTCTGTGAGAGACTATTCTCTCAAATTCACTAAGCTCTAAAAATATGCTCCAATGTTGGTTGTTGACCCCCGAGCAAGGATGCACAAGTTTATTTCTGGGGTCTCTGATTTAGTGGTGAAGGAATGTGCACCGCTGTGCTTATTTGGAACATGGATATTTCTAGGCTTATGACTTAGGCTGAACAGATTGAGGGGGAAAACTCAAGGAGAAGAGGGTGAGTAATTTTAAGAGGGACCACTTTGATGGTGGGTTCTCTAACTCCAGGAGTGGTGATGGAAATGGCTGGTTCCATTAAGGCCAAGTTTCAAATGTGAGGTTCACCTATGCTAGAGTGCCCCCTCCCAAGACACCGGTTGGGGGTTGACCATTGCCTCTCCGATGTGGACAATGTGGAAAAGCTCAGCCTGGGAATTATTTGTAGAGATCGGGTGCTTGCTACAGCTGTGGTGAGACAGGCCACAAGGTGACTGACTATCCAAAGGTAGCTAAGAAGGGTCAAGGTCAAGAAACTCCAGGTGGTCTGGTTCAACAATGGGCACCTCCAGGGAATGCTCCTAGGAACAACAGGTTCTATGCTTTGCATGCACGCCAGGAGGTTGAGGAAACTCCAGATGTGGTGATTCGCATATTAAAAGTCTTTAATTTTGATGCTTACGCTTTACTTGATCTAGGTACAAATCTATCTTTTGTGACTCATTTGCTGGCTATTAAATTTGGTTTGAGTCCTGAAACTTTGAGGGAACCTTATTTAGTTTATACTCTCGTGGGTGAGTCTATTATTGCCTGGAAAGTGTATCGAGGTTGTCCTGTTTCAGTCTAGCATAAAGCCTATCCCAGTGACCTTGTAGAGCTTAAAATATTTGACTTCGATATTATTCTCGGGATGGATTAGTTGCATTCGTCGTATGCCTCAGTTGATTGTAGGACTAGAAAAGTCAGATTTTAGGTTTCTAATGAGCTAGTTTTGGAGTAGAAGAGTAGTGACTCAGTGGTTAAGGGTCGGTTTGTTTCCTATCTCAAAGCCCGGAAGATGATTTATAAGGGGTGCATCTATCATATTGTAAGAGTTAGAAATGTGGAGACTGATTCACCTACTTTCAAATTGGTTTCGATGGTTAATGAATTCCCCGATGTGTTCCCCAAATATTTCCCTAGTATTTTTCCCAGTAGAGTGGTGGATTTTGGCATAGATCTCCTTCTAAATACTCAACCCATTTTCATTCCTCCTTACCAAATGGCCCCGGGGAAACTAAAGGAGTTGAAGGATCAATTGAAAGATTTATTGGAGAAAGGCTTTATCAGACAAAGTATCTCTTCTTGGGGTGCTCCCGTGTTGTTTGTAAGGAAGAAGGACGGGTCGCTTTGAATGTGTATTGACTATCGACAACTGATTAAGGTGACTATCAAGAATAAGTACCCGTTGCCCAGGATAGATGACTTGTTTGATCAACTCCAAAGGGCCACTAATTTCTTAAAGATAGATTTTCGTTCGGGTTACCATCAGTTGAAGGTAAAAGAGTGTGACATTCCAAAAATAGTTTTTCAAACTCGATATGAATATTTTGAATTTGTGGTAATGTCATTTGGTTTGACCGATTCCCTGGCGGTGTTTATGGATCTTATGAATCAGGTGTTCAAGTCATTCCTTGATAATTTTGTGATTGTCTTTATTGATGATATCCCGATTTACTCTCAAAATGAGCGGGAGCATATGGATCACTTGAGGTTAGTGCTTCAGACCTTGAGAGAGAAGACGTTATTTGCCAAGTTTAGTATATGTGAGTTCTAGTTAGGAGAAGATGCTTTTCTTGGTCATGTGGTGTTCGGTGATGGTATTAAGGTTGATCTCAAGATGATCAAAGCGGTAAAGAATTGGCCTAAACCGTTAACCCTTTCTGATATTCAAAGCTTCCTTGGTTGGTTGGTTATTACTGATATTCATTGAGGAATTGTCTTCCATCACATCCCCGTTGACTAAAAACAAAGTCAAGTTTGTGTGGTTGAATGAGTGTGAGAAGAATTTTTAGACTTTGAAGGACCGACTTACATCGGCTCCTGTTTTGACTCTACCAAATGGACATGATGGGTTTGTGGTGTATTGTGATGCATCACGGTTTGGGTTGGAATGTGTACTTTTTCAACACGGTAAGGTGATAGCTTATGCATCTTTGCAATTGAAGGTGCATGAACAAAACTATCCGACCCATCTTGAGTTGGTGGCGGTGGTGTTTGCTTTAAAAATTTGGAGGCATTACTTATATGGAATTCATGTAGTTGTTTTCACCGATCATAAGAGTTTTTAATATGTGTTCACCTAAAGAGACCTTAACTTGAGACAAAGGAGGTGGTTGGAACTACTCAAGGACTATGATATGAGTGTCCTATATAATCCTGGCAAAGTGAATGTCATAGCAGACGCCCTTAGCCGACTGTCCATGGGAAGTGTGTCTCATGTTGATGAGGGAAAGAAGGAGTTGGCAAGGTAGGTGCACGGTTTGACTAGGTTGGGTTTTAGGTTGACTGACTCCGATGATGATGGTATTCTTGTTCAAAACAGGTCTGAGTCTTCTGTGGTTATTAAGGTCAAGGCAAAACAAGATTTGGATCCTTCTTTGGTTGAATTGAAGGAGTTGGTTGCCGAAAAGAAGATGGAGGTTTTCTCCCAAGGGGGAGATGGTGTGCTACGATACCAAAATAGGTTGTGTGTACCAGATGTCGATGGCCTTAGGGAGACTATCATGAGTAAGGCCCAAAACTCCCGATATTCTTGTAACAACCCGAAATTTTTTGAAAGCTCCTTATGATTGGCCTTATATGATGTACTACTGATCATTGTTAAGTTTTGGTAGCCACGGATTGAGTTTAAGTGGCCAAACGCAAAATGGGCTAGTTGGTGGCCTAGAAGGATGATTTAGGCAATGTACTTTAGACGGTCACAACTTTTGATGTGGATTCAACCATGTAGGATACTATATATAAAATTTAATCTCTTTGAGTTAGCTTCGCAACTCAACTGGTTTCACTTGATTTGAGTTCGGATGAGGAAGTTATAGCCTAAACAGTGGGATTGTCTGATATTCGGAAGACATTGGAGATATGCTCAGAAAAGTAGCTAAGGGCAGGGACACGGTCCGTGAAACTTGTCACGGTCCGTGAGGGGTGTCATGTGGAGGTCAGTGAGCTAGGGGTGGCCAGGAACCACCCCATGAACCAAGTCCTAAGCCACGGAACCTCAGAAGGTCCGTTTGAGCTTGGACGGTCCGTGAACTGTCCCATCAAGTGGGACAGTGGCTTGGTAAAGTTGTGGGCAGAATAAATGGCTAAGGGAGGATTCACGGGACCATGATACGGCCCATTGAACCTCAGACGGTCCATGTGAATGCTCGTCAAGTGTTCCAGAAAGTCCTCCGAGAGTTCGCGTTGAAAATTTAGTTAAGTCTTGTTTGAAGGGAGGGGAGACGGTTCGTGACACCATTACACTGGCACTGTAGCAACTGTGTGACTCTGCTTAGTCTTGGAAAGTTACGTTTTATTAATGGTAATTTCATGATTTAACATTTTCTTAAGCCCTTTTTAGTACACTAAGGTCTCCTAAACCCCTAAAACATTCCCCAAACCCTCATTCACCCATTTAAACTCTCCTACGCTCACTTTAGAAATTCTAAAACTCTCTGGGCCTCCATTGAAGAAAGCTAGAAGCATTTGGGAAGACAACCTTGACTAAGTTTGACTTTACAATTAGTTAGTGAAATTAAGGTATGTGGGACTTGATTCAAGGATC
>JBCEWC010012263.1:0-15990 GCA_038996855.1 Solanum aculeatissimum
ATGCCATAATGCGTAGTATAGAGGGGATGGAACCATAACCGACATCACAAGTTCATTTGAGCTACAACATGACCTTGCCCAATGTGACCTCCCATTGGATCGGAGAATACTACTTGCCAAAGATAATCTTCACTATACCTTACGACCCGGTCATTTCGGTGTGATGGCCACCTTCCTTACGACCTGGTCATTTCGGAAGGTTTTACATTCATAGCATGTCATAACATATCGTATCATATCATATCAAGGCATACCTTACGATCCTGTCATTTCGGTAGCAACCTATGTAGGCCCATAGTTTTGGGAAAGGAGTGAGACCCCTGGGATAGCCCACTTACTACTCCAATCCTTCTCGGTACTATGTCATCATCCCACAAGAATACGTATACATATATATACATGTTTTTAAATGTAAACGTGACACTTGAACTTCAAACCATGCATACTTGGGCTCAAAAGCCAAACATACATTCGAATACTATCATGCATACTCAACAATAGTTAAACATAGTTCATAGTCATGCATCATGGGCTAAAAATCCAATCCAACCTTCATGTCATACTTCATTCATAAGAGTAGCTTCATTCATATCATATCATGTTGGTGGAAGCACTTATGTTGCTCAAAAAGCCATATCATAGACTTAGTGTGATCACAACTTAGCCTTAACCCATACTTGTTCAAATCATGGTCAAAATTATTTTAGGGACTTAGCCCACATCAAAACCTTCACAATAAATCCATGAATCATACATGCAATGCCATAAGGGACAATATGAAATAGCATGGGTAATGGAATTCAAACTTTACATTCAATTCAAGAGTAGTTCATGAGAAATTCAAGTCAAATCTACCTTTAAAACCTCATTTGGACAATACCCATGCATAAATCAAGAGTATAAGAACATGCATAACTTGATCAAAATCAAACCATTAAACTTTCATGAAATTCCAACTCTAAACAACATTAAATCACCTAAAATCTACAGCACATAATCCCAATCAATTATTTATTTGAAAATCTAAAGAATCCAACCTTAATTGAAAACTTAAAAATCAAATTTAAAGAGGAGGGTTCTTGGGTCTTCTAGGATGAAAGGGGATCCTTGAATCGAAACCCACATACCTTCAATAGACCAAAGAAATTACAAAATCAAGCAAGCAAAGGTTTTCTTCCCCAAATTTTTTCAAGCTTCAACAATGGAGGTTAAGAGAATTTAGGATTTTTCAAAGAGTAATGAGGAGCCTTAGAATGGATGAAAAGGGGTGAGGGTTAGGTTAAGGGGGTTTAGGGGACCTTAGAAAGTCAAAAAGGGGCCTAGGAATTAATTAAATCACGAAAATACCATTAATGAAATGGACATTTAACTGCCACACAGTGCGTCACGAAGGAGCTACAGTGGCCGTGTAGTGGCTCATTATCCGTACAAGTGGCCGTGTGCCATGCCTTAACCAAATTTCAACACGAACTCTCGGGGGACTTTCTCAAACACTTCACGAAGGGGGTTCACGGGCTTTGTGGCTTCACACGGACCATTTATTGGTCCATGAAGCCACACTTGTCCCAAGAACCAACCCCAAATCAAGATCAAGTCACTGTCTCCCTAAACGGACTGTTTGAGGTCTCACGGACGGTGGGGTGGTCCGTGGGACCTCACTTGGTCCATGGGTTGGGTCCAGCCATCCTGAACCCACTAGACCATGGCACAGACACCCACATGGACCGTGGACCCTCACACGGTCCGTGGTCCTCTCCTTGGGCCATTTTCAGGGTCTATTCCCAACGTCTTATGAATTTCAGGTAGTCTCACTATTTTGATCATAACTTCCTCATACGAACTCTGAATCGAGTGAAACCAATTGCGTTGTGAAGATAACTAAAAGAGATTCAATTTAATATATAGTATCCCACACGGTTCAATCCGCATCAAAAGTTATGTCTCTTCAAAGTACACTGCCCAAACGGCCTCTCTAGGCCACCAAATGATTTGTTTTGCGTTGGGCCACTTAAACTCAACCCGTGGCTACCAAAATTCAACCATGACCAGTATAAAATCATACAAGATCACCCATAAGGATTTTTCAAAAAAATTCGGGTCGTTACATTATCCCCCCAGGAACATTTGTCCTCGAATGTGCTATAACTACGGCTTAAGGACATCAATCACAAAACAAGAGACATTTTAACCATAACTCAAGAGACCATGCATCATATCCAAAAATCTTTGAAAACTCATGTCAAAACATCATTTAAATTATTTTCGTGCTCATGTATGCATGTAATGTCATGAAACTCAAGGAAACAAGCAATTAGGACCATAAAAGATAGAACCTAGTATCTTAGGCTTGAGTGGGTTGGAAAAGATAGGGATATCGCTCCTTCATGTCCAACGGAAAGTTCAACTTATATGTCACCTTACCAAACTCTACCTCTCTATCAAGAGGGATACCGGGCAATCCCTCGGGAAACACATCGGAAACTTACTAACCACCGGAATCAATTCAAGCCCAGGTGTTTCACCTTTCACATCTCTAACCCGCACCATATGATAAATTCTCACCTTAAAATTCCATCCTAAGTACTACATCACCATCATACAACCTGAAGTTCTACAAGGGCATCGGAGATCACTTTATACAACCCAGGAACCGGACAACCACGATACACTTTCTGTGCAATGATGGACTTACCCACGGGGTATACACCGAATAAGGTTCACTCAAAGGTTTTGAAACTCACACCAAATTTAATAGCCAACAAAGGAGTCACAAAAGCTAAGTTTGCACCCGGATCAAGCAAAACATATACATCAAAGTTAAAGATTCTTAACATACCCGTGACGACATCCGAAGCTTCCTTTATCTCTTGGCGGCCATGAAGAGCATAAAAATGATTGTTTCTAGGAGCACCACCAACTGGATCCACTTTCTCTCCCCTCACCTTCCTTGGACAGTTAAAGACCTTGTGATCCATGCTACCACATCCAAAACAAGCATCTGTAGCCTTTCTACAAACACCTTCATGACGCTTTCCACACCGGACACAAGGAGGAATTTGGGAACTACCCCCAACTTGTGCCTTGGGAGAAGGCACCTTAGGATTTGCAACTCTCACATCTAAACCTTGGTCTTGATGGAATCGTCCAAAACCACCACCACCACTCCTTGAGTTAGAGAACCCATCGTCAAACCAGGCCCTCTTAGCCTCACGCACTCTTCTCTCCTTAAGTTTCTCTCCCTCAATTTGTTCGGCATAAGTCATGAGCCGAGAGATATCCATGTCACGAATGAGCATAGCGGTCCTACACTCTTTCACCACTAATTCCAAAACACCCGAAATGAACTTGTGCATTCTTGCACGGGGATCAGGGACAAGCAATGGAGCATACTCGGAGAGCTTTGTGAACTTGAGGGCATAGTCCCTCACGGTGATGTTACCTTGTCGGAGATTTATAAACTCGGTCATCTTGGCTTCCCTAAGCTCGAGTAGGAAGAACCGATCAAGGAAGGCCGCTTTGAACTCCTCCCATCCAACCTTCATATTCATCACCCTCTCCACAAGCCATTGATTATACCATACTTGTGCTACATCCTTGAGTTGAAAGCCGCTAACTCTACCTTTTCCTCCGAACTAACTCCCATAATCGATAACACTTTAGTGAGTTTATCCACTAACTCTTGGACATCCTTATCGGCCTTAGAACCATAAAATTCCGGAGGGTTCATACGAGTGAAGTCCCTCACGCTTAAAGCCGGAGTAGTGACATTGACTGGGTTGACCGGCCTATCTTGGTTGGTCACAGCTTGGGCCAACCTAGAGACACCATTCCTGAACTCGACATGAGACATTTGTTCCTCAACCGGTGCCCGAGGAGCTAATTCCTCAACCTCTGAAGCCTCATGGGGAAGGGGAGCTCTTCTGGGAGGTATTTTCTGAAAGAGCGAAAAACATACCAAAGTTTAGAAAGAACCATCATAAGATCTCAGGGCATGACATAAGGAAGAAGTGAAACGAGGTAATTCCTAAAACGTCGGCATAGCCTCTCATTCATAGGTATGGTGCACAACACACCCATGAATAAGACTCTACTTGAAGCGACATGTTGGACTCCGAGGACCATTTATAAACCTAGGGCTCTGATACCATCTTTGTCAAGACCCGGATAGGGGCCTAGATGTGACATGGCGAAGGAGAACTCGAAAATCCTCGATCAAGCCATCATAGCATCATTACACACATCATTGGTTCGGAAGCGCGGAAGCTAAACACATAACACATAAGCTTTAAGGGAATCGGGGCCTTGGACTCAAGCTATGGGGATGTTGTCGGGAATGGGAAAAGTATGAATTCACGTAACACATAGCTATTATTTCTAAGGGAATGGGTAGGTGAGATTCACTATGGGGCCACACCGGGATTATGGGACTTTCCACAGAAACATATAGTCAATCACAATTACCAACATATAAGTCATAAGCATAATCAATAACAATTCTCATAATCAAGGCTAATAAGCATAACTTCCATAAGCATAATATTCAACATATCAAGTTGACGTACAAGAGTTTATATTTGTCCAACAAGCCTTTACATAGATGAAATGGGGCCTCGACATAGTTTGAGGATCACCCTCAATACATAAATAAGTAAATGACATAATAAAACTAGGTGGATAGAAAGTGTTTATTGCCCTTAAACAAAAGGGTTCACCACTAGTACAAGTCTTCAAGAGTAATCACACGTCGTGCGATGGAATGTAGAAGTCGTCTCCGACACCTACATGGTTAGAGCATGTAGACAAGAGTATGGGTTAGCAGAATAAAGTACTAAGTATGCGGGCATGCAAATGCACATGCACATGAGCCTATAGCAACCTACATGTCAAGGGCACATATATAGAAGTGAATATAGGAAGGAACCATATATCAATATTCCATGAAAGTCATGATGCATGAAATGCCATAATGCATAGTATAGAGGGGATGAAACCATAACCGACATCACAAGTTCATGTGAGCTACAACATGACATTGCCCAATGTGACCTCCCATTGGATCGGAGAAGACTACTTACCAAAGGTAATCTTCACCATACCTTATGACCCGGTCATTTCGGTGTGATGGCCACCTTCCTTACGACCCGGTCATTTCGGAAGGTTTTACATTCATAGCATGTCATAACATATCATATCATATCAAGGCATACCTTACGACCCGGTCATTTTGATAGCAACCTATGTAGGCCTATAGTTTCGGGAAAGGAGTGGGACCCCTGAGGATAGCCCACTTACTACTCTAATCCTTCTCGGTACTAAGTCATCATACCACAAGAATACGCATACATATATATACATGCTTTTAAACGGAAACTTGACACTTGAACTTCAAACCATGCATACTTGGGCTTAAAAGCCAAACATACTTTCATACATACTTAACAATAGTTTAACATAGTTCATAGTCATGCATCATAGGCTAAAACGCCAAACCAACCTTCATATCATACTTCATGCATAAGAGTAGCACCATTCATATCATATCATGTTGGTGCAAGTACCCATGTTGCTCAAAGAGCCATATCATATCATTTCATAGACTTAGTGTGATCACAACTTAGCCTTAACCCATACTTATTCAAATCATGGTCAAAATCATTTTAGGGACTTAGCCCACATCAAAACCTTCAGAATAAATCCATGAATCATGAATGCAATGCCATGAGGGACAATATGAAATAGCATGGGTAATGGAATTCAAATTTTACATTCAATTCAAGAGTAGTTCATGAGAAATTCAAGTCAAATCTACCTTTAAAACCTCATTTGGACAATACCCATGCATAAATCAAGAGTATAAGAACATGCATAACTTGATCAAAATCAAACCATTAAACTTTCATGAAATTCCAACTCTAAACAACATTAAATCACCTAAAATCTACAACACATAATCCCAATCAATTATTTACTTGAAAATCTAAAGAACCCAACCTTAATTGAAAATTTAAAACTTAAATTTAAAGAGGAGAGTTCTTGGGTCTTCAAGGATGAAAGGGGATCCTTGAATCAAAACCCACATACCTTCAACAGACCAAAGGAATTGCAAAATCAAGCAAGCAAAGATTGTCTTTGCCAAATTTCTTCAAGCTTCAACAATGGAGGTCAAGAGAATTTAGGATTTTTGAAAGAGTAATGAGGAGCCTTAGAATGGATGAAAAGTGGTTGGGGTTAGGGTTAGGTTAAGGGGGTTTAGGGGACCTTAGGAAGTCAAAAAGGGGCCTAGGGATTAATTAAATCACAAAAATACCATTAATGAAATGGACATTTAACTATCACACAGTACTTCACAGAGGAGCTACAGTGGCCGTCTATTGGCTCACTGTCCGTACAAGTGGTCATGTGCCATGCCTTAGCCAAATTTCAACACGAACTCTCGGGGAACTTTATGGAATACTTCATAAAGGGGGTTCACGGGCCTTATAGTTTCACACGGACCGTGTACTGGTCCGTGGAGCCACACTTGGCCCAAGAACCAAACCCAAATCAATATCAAGTCACTGCCTCCCCAAATGGACCTTTTGAGGTCTCACGGACCGTGGGGTGGTGCGTGGGACCTCACTTGGTCCATGGGTTGGGTCCATGACATCCTGAACCCACTAGACTATGGCACGGACCCCCACACAGACCGTAGACCCTCACACGGTCCATGGTACTCTCCTTGGATCATTTTCAGGGCCTATTCCCAACGTCTTCTGAATTTCAGGCAGTCTCACTATTTTGGTCATAACTTCCTCATATGAACTCCGAATTGAGTGAAACTAATTGCGTTGCGAAGATAACTCAAATAGATTAAATTTGATATATAGTAGCCCACATTGTTAAACCCCAATCAAAAGTTATGTCTCTTCAAAGTACGCTGCCCAAACGGCCTCTCTAGGACACCAAATGATTCGTTTTGCGTTCGGCCACTTAAACTCAACCCGTGGATACCAAAAATCAATCATGACCAGTATAACATCATACAAGACCACCCATAAGGAGTTTTCAAAAAAATTTGGGTCATTACAACTATTGATTGGGTAACTATTTTCTGATCCATTTCATTGAATTACATTGATTAAATTATGATTTTGACTTATAATTTTTGGATTTTAATCGTGGAATTTGGAAATTTTCTGGATTTTGTTCCTAAACTTTAATTGATGATTTCTCCCTCATCTTAGCCCCATTTTTGAATTGGTCTTCACCGTTGGAATTCTTATTGCGAGGAGAATATTTTTTTGTAAACATTTCCAAATTTTGACTATTTTTTGGCATGAGATTTTTTACCATTTTGCTTTTTTCACCCAAATTGATCAATTTTTGTGTCATTATGTGATTGTGATGCTATATTTGGATAGATTGTAACATCTCGAGTGCGAATTTCAGGGGAAAACTCCAATTATCGCTTGATTTGGACTACTAGTTGAGGCAAGTGAAATTATAAACCTTATTAAATTTATTGAACATTATATCTCCTATGTTTACAGTTTGAGTAGATGGAATACATGTGGTTGATTGAGTTATAATTGATAAATTATAAGAACTTGGTAAATCATAAAATTGGTGTCCATGACTTGAAAAAGGGAAATATGGAGATTTATACTTGTTGCCTTGTGCTACAATATTGGAAATTACTTTTGATATGAGGAAATTATATATATGAATTGTGTCATATGGCTTGTGATGGAATTCAAAATAATGAGGTTGAGCTTCACTTTTGGGTTAGAGACCTGATTATAGGCTTGAGACAGACTCATTATTATATCTACTTCGATATCATACTATGATTTGATTATGAGCCTATATAACTAATGTACGTTTGACTTGAGATGATGATACTTATTATAAAGTGGACTCTTATTTGTACTTATCATTATTGCATCATTTACATATGTTCTTGATGTGCATTGTGACTGAATACCATTGATGAAACACTGATGAGAAATAGGAGATGGGCCACAAGAGTCGTGACATGAAACAATAAAGAGAAATAGGGGACGGGCCACATGAGTCGTGGCATGTGACATTGATTATACTTTGGGGTCGGGCCACACGAGTTGTGACATGTTACATTGATTATCTATATATTGGGGTCATGCCTCATGGACCGGGGTAGGTACATGGACAGATATGTCCCCCATGAATTTTGGACTATTTATATCAGCGGATATGTATCGTAGGACAGACATGCATCACGATTACTTGACATTGCATTACATCATATCATTTTATTTCATACCATTTCTATTTTCTATGATTGATTAAGTTGTTGTGAATGAGTTATATGAGGATTATGCTTGTTGGTTATTTAGATCTATTTGAAAACATATGTTATATGTCGAGATGTACGATTGAGATTTATATATATGTATTGTGATATTATTGATCTCCATTATGAGACACTTGTTAAGAGGCATTATTGCATAACTGAGTATGTATATTTATATATATTATTGTTGCTGAGACTTTTCTGAGTGCAGGAATGTAATTGGGCGATATGTGATTGGTGTGAAAGGAGTATTTTGTTCTGTATGTTTTACTTGATGTTTAGGTTCTCTTATTGAGTGTTTGTTGCTTTGGTACTCACCCTTGCTTCTACATATGTGTGTAGGTTGTGAGCCCGGTTCTGCTAGAGTCTTCTGTTATCCTTTTGGACCAAGCTTCTTGAACATACGAGAGGTAGCAGCTCATCTAGACAGACTCTCGGAGTCCTTATTACATTTCTTGTGTTCTATTTGAGGACTGAGATCCAGATTTGTACTTATTCTCTTTCATACTCAGTATTAAAGACTTGTTCACGTGACACCAATCTTGGGATGATTTTCTTAGACTTGTTATCCTAGTGTTGATCCCTATTTAGTTTTTATCTTTTCCGCTTTAGTATTAATGTTAATTGATCAAGTTTGAGCTTACTTGTCTTGGTGGGTTTGGAAAATGTCATCAGAACCATTTTTGGGTCGTGACACTAAAATATTTTTTTAGAAATGTATTATCAATTTTGTATCTTAATTTTTTTTAAAGAAACATATTACTCCATTAACAGTGCATCTTAAAAAGGGATAATGCATAAGTATCCTTCGAACTATAACTGAATCCTAGCGATACACCTTAACTTAACTAGGGTCCTATTACCTCCTCCCACCTCTCACCCCTCACCAAACCCTTTTTTTTTTTTTTGCATCTTTGTGCACCTTTTAATTTATGTTGATGTGGCACCTTCAACTAAACAAGTTGATTGTGTTTGTGCACACGCGCGCCATGTTAGAAAATATTTTTTTAATTTTTAAAATTTTTTATTTTAGGGAGTGTTTGGATAAGCTTTTCTTAAGTAATTTAAAAGACAAAAGTCAAAAGTCAAAAGTCAAAAATCAAAAATCAAAAGTAGGTCAACCTACTTTTGACTTTTGACTTTTGGACTTTAGCTTCTTTTTTTTGAAGTCTAAAATGAAATACTTAAAAACACTTTGTGTGTTTGCCAAAGACATGTCAAAATTAAAAAGTGTTTAAAAGTCAAAAGTATCTATAAATAAGTCTATTCAAACACCCTCTTATTTTTAATCATTTTTAATTCTTTTTTAATCTTCTTATTTTCTTTATCTTGTATTTTAATTAAGTCAATAATGTGTTTAATTTTTTTTTTTACCTTCACTCATTGTATTTTCTCTTTTATTTTTCTATTGATTTTATTTAATCTTTTTATTTTCTTTGTTTTTCCTTTTGATTTGATTTCAAATTTAATTTCAAATGTCTTATACTTAAAATAAGTTAATTTCGAATGAATATCAAAATAAATGAAGAATATTAAATATAGCATAAAAAATAAAATGTTAAATTTAAAAAGACACTTCTTAGTTATTCTTTTAAAAAATACACATAATTTTTTAAAAAATAATTAAACGTGAAAAGATAGAAATTAGTGAAAGAAATAAATAAAAAATTTAAAGTGAGCCACTACCTTTTCATAATTAAATACTCAGTTAGTAGGTCATGTTTGGACGAAGTCATTAGCCTTGCCTTGTTGATTTAAGGTAATATGTTAAATCACTTTCAATCGGTAAAACTCAATTAAAATAGTTACAAACATTATAGTATTGATAAGAAGATTTAATAGAAATATTTGATCTCAGAAGGGATTAAAACAAAATTTGATATTTTTGTATAATATCAAACAGTGATTTTCTTATAGATTATTTAACTTGTCAATTTTTCCATCAACCATAAGATTTCTGCGTGTTACAACAATAATGTCAACTTTAACATTATTATTCTTCCTTTGATTGCTTCATCATGACCGATTCAAGCAAATCAATAATAACAAATTAATATAACTATCAAAAAAAACGTGAAATAGTTAAATGGGGTTCAGGGGTTCAAACAAATTCAATGGCTTTTCTGTATATCTTGCATTTGTATTAAAAAAGATATGCTATGCAGTTATTTTCTCTTTTTTAAAACCTCCAAACTTCTAATCCTAGCTCCACATCTGATTACGTAAAAATAAATCAAGTTGGTATTTTGAAAAATATCAATCTTAATTAGAGCTCAAAGACTTGTAGGTAAAATCCAACAGAGACATATAACTTTCATTACGTAATAATCTATTTTTGTGGGCACACAATTATACTGTTTAATAAAATTTAAAATGGTATGTGGGACCCAAAAAATAGACACCATACCTAAAAACTTTATCATCAGTTACATGTTGTTTGCTAGAGATAGACAAATTGAATATTGATAAAGCTAACCATTTGGTCTTGAAAGGAGCCACGCATGCTTTGTAGTTCATAGTGAGCAAGGTTTATTATATTAAGCCAATTACATGAATCAGAGATTTTAAACCAATATGTGTAGAGGTGTACATACATCATATTGGTTCAGATTTATTAAATATTAGTCATGTTGTATGCATTTTGTGTGTGATCAAACTATATATCTCGTTTGATAATAAACATTAATATTACAGAGAGTAATTAAATTTAATTATAAACTTATAAAAAGATAAATAATTCACTACAAAAATTAATTTTTACTTATTAAAGTTCTATATATAGAGATTCTATCACTAATTAGAATCCATGGGAAATTACACATTTTCTTGATTCAAATAAGGAAAAAGTAGAAGTCTATCAAATAAGTAAGATTTAGGAATTTTTCCACGATTAGAAGTCCATATTTTATGCCTTCTTTCCATATATTTTAAAAGTAAATATTATAAATATAATTAAATAATAATTGTAGAATATGGTGAAAAGAAGATTTTATCTAAAGTAGAGTTTTTAATGAAGGGAAAAAAGTTCAAACAACATTTCTAAGGGTCTTCACCCTTTTAATATATTATAGATTAAATTAAATTATTCTGATTTTTAAATTTATAAATCAAGCCAAATCAATAAAATTTGGGTTTTCCACCTCAAATTTTGTTTTTTTTTTCGGACCTTTGAGTTTGGGGTTTTTATTCTGATAAAGTATTTATACAAACAAATAATTTTGTTTCAAATATTTTTGTAGTCCTATCAAAATACAACTATCTAAGGTGTTTTGTAAGAAACAACACAAAATATGAGATGAGTGATGACATTAATATATTCAACAAAAAATAATAATGAAATGATATAAATCAAATATTGCAAATTAGTAAGTTACAATGAAAAAATAAAAATGATCATAATTTAAAAATACTAAATCATGCTAAAGCAAGTCTAATAATTATAAATTACATGACTAAACATTAAAGGAAAACTATAATTAGGATATGCATTTTAATTATTTATACAAATGTAAAATTACAAAACAAATATTCAACATTATTTCATTCTTAGTGTTGAATTGATTTTTCTTGTTAACATTATTATTGATCATTATTATTATTATTTATAAATTACTAAAGTATGCATATTGTAACCTTTATTAGACCATTCAAAATTTTAATAAGTCTCAAACTTGAAATAATATGTTAAAAATAAAACTAAAAATAAGTATTGAAAATATTAATAAATTATATCAAAGTAAATACTTTTATATAAGAAAATTTAAACATTATATGTATAATATTGGGTTGATTTAATTTGGTCTCCGATTGTTTTTTTTTTAAATTAAAACCAAATTAATCCAAGTATAGTAAGTTTTGTTTTTTAATACCAAACCAACTTCAATTTACTATTTAATTTTTATTCGTCCTTAATTCTATCTGCTTGAAAAATAATCTACTAATAGGCATTTGGTCGTGCATGAACATTATTAGTGCTTATGCAACTGAATTGGGCTTGGATGAGAAAGTCAAAAAGCTCTTTGAGGAGAATTTAGATGAGATAGTGAGACATATGTTGATCATCAAAAATATTTCCATTGGTGGAGATTATAATGGTCATATCGGTATATCATCTAATGATTTTGATGATTTTCATGGAGGATTTGATTTTGGGGAGAGGAACGGAAGTGGGACAACATTCTTGAATTTTGCTAGAGTTTTTGAGTTGTTTATTGCTAACTTGTATTTTTCGAAAAGGAAAAATCACTTGGTTACTTTTCGTAGCACAGTAGCTAAGATTCAGATAGATTGCGTACTCCTTCGAAAGGGTGATAGATGTTTTTTTAAGGATTACAAGGTTATTCCAAGCAAAAATATTACCATCCAAAATAGATTTTTTGTGATGGACTTGGAGATTAAGAGCGATATGAGGAGAAGACCCTTTATATGATTGACCAAGGATTAGATGGGGGAGCATGACTCCTACCCTTACTCAAGAGATATGGATAAGTTAATTGGTTAGGTGGCATGGAATAGTAGCGGAATGTAAACAACATGTGGAACATATATAATTTCTACTTGCATTAGAGAAGCAGCTACTAAGTTACTAGGGGTTTCAAGAGGGATTTTTAATGGGCGTCAAGGGGATTGATGGTGGAATAGAGAATTGCAAAGCAAAGTGAAAGTTAAGAAGGTCGCCTATATAAAGTAGTTGGAATGTATGTACGAGGATAAAAAGCAAAAGTTTGGTGGGCGTCAAGGAGATTGATGGTGAAATAGAGAAGTTCAAGGCAAAGTGAAAGTTAAGAAGGTTGTCTATATAAATTGGTTGGAGTGCATTTATAGGGATAAGAAGAAGAAGTTTAAGTACATTTATAAGATGGCCAATACAGAAGCAAAATCAGTGGTCACGAGTGCTAACACAATAAATTTTGAACGCTTATATGTTGAACTAGGGGACAAAGGTGAAAAAAAGAGATTGTACAGGCTCAAAAAAGAGAGATAGAGAAAAGATCATAACTTAGATCAAGTGAAGTGCATCGAAGATGAGGAAGATGGGTATTAGTGGACGAGACCTCTATTAAGAAAAGATAATAAGCATACTTCTACAAATTTCTAAATGAGAAAAAAGATAGAGACATTGTATTGGGAGATTTGGTGCAATCTCATAGTATTTGAAATTTTGGGTAATACATGTGTTTTAGGGTTAAGAAGTTTAAACGAGCTATTAGTAGGATGAGCAGGGGGAGAGCAATCAGATCCGATGGGATTCTGATGGAATTTTGGAAGGGCACTAACAAGGCAGGTATGGAGTGGTTGACTAGATTGTTTAATGAGATTATGGAGATAGCTAAGGTGCTCGATGAATGGAGGTAGAGTACTATGGTTCCAGTGTACAAAAACAAAGGTGACATCTAAAACTATAACACTTACAAGGGTATAAAATTGCTAAGCCACACTATGAAAGTCTGGGAGAGAATGTTAGAGATAAGAATAAGGAGATGAGTGTCCATTTTAGAGAATCAGTTTAGATTCATATTGGGGTGATCAACTACTGAAATAATCCATATTACACAGAGATTAGTGAAAAATATAGAGAAAAAAAGAGGGACCTTCAGATGGTGTTCATTGATCTTGAGAAGACTTATGAAAAAGTGTCAAGGGATGTCTGTCCTCTGGAGATTTTTGGAGGCTAAGGTATTAGGTCGATAAAGTATATGTATGATGGATCCAAGACTCGAGTTAGAACGGTGGGAGGAGACTTAGAGCATTTTTCTGTGGAGATAGGACTATATTAAGGATTTATGCTAAGTCCTTTTCTTTTTGCCTTGATGATGGATGAGCTGAAATGGTCTATGTAAGAGGAGGTTCCATGGTGTATGTTATTTGTGGATGACATAGTAATGACTGATGAGACATGCATCAGATAAAATTAATGACAAGTTAGAGATTTGGAGACAAACTCTAGAGTCCAAAGGGTCCAAATTAAGTAGGACTAAAATAGAGTACTTAGAGTGCAAATTCAGAATTGTGATGGATGATGTAGACATAGAAGTGAGGCTGACCACTCAACCTATTCCCAAGAGAGAAAGTTTTAAATATCTTGAGTTTGTCATTCAAAATAGTTGAGACATCGATGATGATATCACGCATCACGTTGGACATCATGGATGAAATGAAAGCTTACCTCTAGAGTATTGTGTGATAACAAGATACCACCTAAACTTAAAGGTAAATTCTATAGAATGGTTGTTAAATTGTCTTTATTGTATGGGTAGAGTGCTGGCTAGTAAAAATTTCACACGTTCAGAAGATGTATTGAGAATATTATGATGTTGAGATGGATGTGTGGACATACTAGGAGTGACAAGATTAGGAATAAGGTTATTCGGGAGAAGGTAGGAAAAGCCTCTATGGCAGACAAGATTAGACAAATGATACTAAGATGGTTTGAGCATGTGCAGAGGAGGTGTATAGACGTCCTAATTAAGAGGTGTGAGAGGTTAGATTTATGAGTTGCCCAAAAGGATAGAGGTAGACCAAAAAAGTATTGGGAAGAGGTGATTAGATAGGATATAACACAACTTCATATCACTAAGGACATGATCTTAGATAGAAAGGAGTGGAAGTTGCGTATTAGGGTAAAAGATTAGTAGAGATAGAATATTGTCATGTCTTGTGCTAGTTATTAGGCTTGTCATAGGATTAGTTGTGTCATTATGAATGTGTTGTTATTGCTCTTTCGATCTACTGCTACTTGTTGTTTTTCTTGTAGAAATGACATTACCAAAGAGGGATTAATCCTCTGCGAACGCGGAGATAAGGTTCGCGAACGTGGAGGTTCACTGCAGTATACTCCGTGAACGCAGAAATGAGACCCGCGAATATGTAGGGTAATGCACCCACACCTCTGGGAATGCGGTCTCTAGCTCGCGAATGCGGAGAGCAAATCGGACATGCACCAGAACCTGTTGCATCAACAATACACAACTTGATTAAAATCATGAATTGGAGCCATTATCTTATATCTATTATTTTCTTCTATTACTTAAAGGCGGATACATTTGAGCCGAGAGTTTTTTGAAATAATATTTTTATCTCCTTGAGGTGGTGGTAAAGTTGCATACATTCTACCTTCCCCAAACCCTACTTTGTGGTATTTAATCGGGTATGTTGTTGTTGTTTGTTGCATTTGGTCGTGCTAATTTTGAATTCAAATTTAAACTTTTGAATCAATCTTTATTTATGATATTGAAGAAACCTTCAATTTTAATCTAACATTCTGATTTTAAATTCCTAATCCTACTAAAGGCTAGGAATTCAGTTCCAAGTATATGATTTTTAATTTTTTTCAAAATTAAATTATGGTTTATTATAAGTTTATATTTTTTTTAAATCATAGTTTTAAATTTCGTGAAAAGAGACTCATGCTTGATTTTGTTAGAGAGAATCCCTACTCTTCCTCCATTGATACGCAGAAGAGGAAAGGAAGAGATGAAATTGAGTCACACTCTGATAAAGGTTCTGGAATAGACAAGGTTGTATGAAAAAGGAGTATATGATTTGGGCCAGGAATAGGCTGCTGATGAAATTAAGTTTTGGGCATAATCAGAATTGGGGAAGTTACATATATATACCATATTAGAAAATATTTATCATTTATAGCAATATGATTCTAATACATATATAATTCACTTTTA
>JBCEWC010012264.1:0-15990 GCA_038996855.1 Solanum aculeatissimum
GAACTTTTTTTACTATAATTTTGCCTTTTTTTGTGGGACTTTTTAAAACCTTTTTTTTCCTTCTAAAAATAATTAAATAATTAAAATTTATTTTATAAAAGGCATAGTTAATTGATGCCCCATGACGTTTTTTTGATTTTTTTTTTAACTATTATTTTGCCTATTATTTAGATTTAAAAGAAATAAAATTCTCCAATATTTTGAAACTTTTTTGTAATAACTTTTGTGGGGATTTTTTTTGGCTATATATTTTTTTAATGCATTTTTTATTTTTTTAACTATTATTTTGCCTATTTTTTGGGGGACTTTTAAAAACCTTTTTTGCCTTTTTAAATTATTTTTTTTGTCAAGTCTATTTTAGTTGAAAAAAATTATTCAAAATTTAACTATAATAAGAAAACCCTTCTCTTTTTTACTATATATATTATAATTAATATTTAATATTATTCAAAATAATAATATAATAATTTAAGGAAAAGACGATTTTGTCTAAAGAGAAGTCTTTTAATGAAGGGCAAAAATTTCAAACAACATTTCTAAGGGTTTTCACACTTTTAATATAGTATAGATAGATAAGTCGTTGATATTAATATGGTCGACTATATATCATCTTATTAAAAATAAATCAACAAGTTTAAATTTAAATTGTCATCTTATTAAAAATAACATGACGAATTTAAATTTAAATTATTTTCAAATAAGAAAGTATGATATTCTTTTTGGAAAAAGTTAAAAAATAAGAAGGTATAACATATAAATTGAGAGTATGGATATTTTACTATAGATAGTAGTATATAACACAAATGACCAAGTGTTTATCGTAATTCAATTACAACAATAACACTTAAATATCAAACAAATTGGTGTAATGATTCATAAGGTTTTGTCCTCCTTTATTCGGGCTTAAAGCTGAAAATATGGGCAAACTGATCAATAGTTATTTTGGATTATTATAACACCAGGATAAGAAATGCTTCTCTTGTTTCCTCTTTTTAGACATCTATTATGTTCCCTTGATTTCAAATGTCACACTTCTTTTCTTTTTTTTATCCTTTGGAAATATTGGGTTTTAGATCTTTGTGCTTGAAAAAAAAGACAGATGAGAGGTTAAGCCATTTTTTAGCTACCAGTTAATTATCAAGCCAAAAAGAGTAAAGCCAAGTATACATGAACACACATAACTAACACAAGTAGTAGAAATTCCGAGCTTACTAATAGAAACAAAGGTTTTTTCCACCGATAATATATTAACTAAAAAATTTTATTATAAAATATGATTCTTTTTTACTTAATTAGGCCCACTGAACCAATAAACTGAGAAAACGCATGGTGAAAAATATATTTTTATTGAAATATTGAGAATAGTCATTGAACATTTTTTTCTTTTCTCCTTGATTCAATCAAATTATCCATGAAAATAGACACGTAATATTTTTCAGCAAGAAATTTCAATGATTTTTAGTCGTGGTTATCCATTTTCTTTATGCAATCAAAACTTAGAGCAGTATAAATTTGTGTGTGAAATGTGTGCCGTAAAAGTGAAAGCTTAAAGCGGTATGACAATTGGTGGTCAAAGTTATTGGTACTTACCAATGCTTAATTGCGGAGTTAGAATTTGCACTAGAAAAAATTCGATGTATAATGAAACAATTAAACATACCTAGAAGTCAATTGAAGAATCAACATTTAAGGTATAAACATTAAAAAATAATTTAATCCCATGTATGTAGCATAATTTTTAAACAAAAGAGATTGTGATGAGCTCATTCCCCTACCCTAGCTGTGTCCATATCCATGTTGATGAGTGGTAATAAATGTTTAGGAAAATATATAAGAAGCAGTCAAAGGGGACAAACCCATGAGGGAATGTTTGTGGCCCCATGTGAATATATTGTCTTGTCTGGAAAGCGTGACATACCATAAGGATTGAAATACCTAAATGGAGAGCTCTCCAACATACAATCAACATGTTGAATTTCTCTTTAAACATTAGTATAATTTCATTGCCAGCTTTTTTGGTTTCATAACCAACAATTACCATGAATTTGTTTCATTGCACTCATCATGTTTTACCATCATAACATGAAGGATAATCAATTAATACTTTAGGTCACATTTTTAAATTAAAAAGATCTGTTGAAGAAGCAGATCAGAAGACAAAGAATAACAAAAGGTTATTGCACTTCAAAACGAAAAACAAATACAAATAAAACATGAAAAAATCAGTACATTAAACTTCTTTGTCTTAGCCCTTGTCTTTCTTTTTATTGGTGTGAATTTTCCTTTTGTCTTCGATTGGTTCTGTTAACTTTTCGTTATCATTTATCTGACATCTTGTATGCCAAGTTGATCTTTAATTTTGTGAGAGTAAATCTAGTTCACTTCGAGTTCCATTTGATTCCGAAGTGTTGAACTCTGCGCGCTCCTAATCTACCTAGGGACCACAGTGGCGGATCTAGGAATTTTGTATTATGGGTGCTCAATTATTTTTAGTTTGAAATTTGCCACATAGAGTGGGTGCTCTGTTAATATATTTTAATGAATTATTAATTTTCGTTCATAAATAATAGTGTTTGTCATAGATGACAATGGGTGCTTAAGCACCCATGATGCCCTATGTACATCCGCCACTAAGGGACCAGGTCCGTCAACACAGATTAACAGATGTGAACAGAAAGTAAATGCACAACAGAACTAGAGTGGAACCCCTCCTTTCTCAAGGAAGGTATTAATCTTTAAGGAGCAAAATGATTGTCCTCCTTACAATCTTGAGAGTTGATCCACAAACCCCTTTTCCCCTTACAAGATCTAATGAAACCTCCCCAACCATGTTGAAAGTCACCACCCAAACACCTAGCTACCCAGCTAAGTAAACGAGCACTACAACCACGAAACTTCAAGCAAAACCCAGAAACCTATACAACAAGGATCTGGTTTACAATCAAACTAGGGAAATAGGACTAAAAGAAATCATCATAAAGAACAATAAAAGCACTTAAGCCTTGGTCATTTCTTCCGTCTATTTCCAGAAAGATGAAGATGAGTTTTTCAGTTATATGTGTGTTGAAGTGGATAAAATTTTCTTCAATGCATTCCTCATATGTATTAATCCCTTGAAAGACAAATAACAACTTGTTGGGGACCACCGGGACCATTAGCCAAAAATACGTCATTTGACTTAAATTCATTGGCCAGCAAAAAGACGTCACACACACACTTGAGCACCTGAGAAATTAGTTATTTGCAGAAGAAGTCACTTTCAAGAATAATATCAGAATACTCTAAGTTAGACCAGGTCCCAACTTAGTATTTGTCAAATCATCAAAACAATATTGGTCCATCAAATTCCCCCTTTTTGATGATGACAAACCCAAGTAAAGTGAGAAATAAATAATTTAAATATTAAACCAAGGTTCCTCCTTTCACCTTGACCGCCATACACCAAACCAATATCATACACCACCGGTCATACACCATACTTCCTCCTTATATCAATATCCCTCCTTTTGACATCATTAAAGAGAAGTACAGTCGACCCTCAACAACCCAAGCTTCAACCTATTCTTATCAAAGACATCTTTTCTCAAAGGCTTTGTGAAGATATCAACAATTTGATCCTCAAATTTGCAAAATTACATGTGTATATTCCCCTTTTCAACATTGTCCCTCAAAAGAAATGATATCGCACATCAATATGTTTAGTTCTCTTATGATGAACTGGATTCTTTGCCATATTAAGTGCACTTGTATTATCACACAAGAGAGATATGGAATTTGTGAACACCCCAAAATCTTTCAATTGATTTTGAATCCATAGTAGCTGAGCATAGCAGGACGCGACAACATATTCAGCTTCTACGGTTGAAAGAATAACTAAATTTTGCTTTTTAGTGCCCCATGACACCAAACATGATCCCAAGAAATGTGTCGTACTTGAAATACTCTTTCGATCAACCTGATATCTTGAAAAATCAGCATCAGCCTATCCTATCAACTAGGATATTGTCCCCAAATTAAAGGACTCACCAACTTCCATCTTCAAGGATCCGAAGCTAGTCATGTGGAGGATATCGAGGAGCACTGGTCCCTACATGATTAAATCATGTAGAAATAAAGTATGTGTCAGTACTTTGAATATATTTGTATGTAAGGATGCAATGCATAATATGGAAACAATAATGAAATGATTCATGCTAAGTCTCATGTTAAAATCATACATTTACAGGGATACTAGTAGTCATAATCAAGCCAATATCATTTTAAACATAAAAAGGCAATCTCTGAAGGAACTTAGTAAAATACATAAAGAAACATAGTCAGAGTAAGAAAATCATATAAACTTAGAACACATATGAATTATAGGGATTTAAATTGTATACCATTGAAGAAATATCTTTGAAGTATAAGGAGGACATACATGAAGGTGATCATTTAGCACATTACTTTAGCCCTAGAACATGAGATAATGCATATAAGAAATAAAGAACTTATTCTTACTTGATTACATAATAAAGAACATGGACTTAGATTAGTGAGGAATCGTATGTTTTTATATACAACTTAAATAATAGTACCCTTAGGTGAACTATGATCACTTTACATAAAAGACTATTTTATTATAGAAGAAACATTAGTAATCATAATGGAGATCACTTTACATACTTGAATGCATCATCACATGCAATAGGATATAAGCTCAATATGGAGTGCATGAGTATGCTTTAATGAAAACTTGCATGAAACATAACTTTCTTATATAATAAGTGCGTGAGAGAAGACCATAACCGACATAGACCATGTGAGCTACTACATGGAATCCAATGAACTCCTTCCATTAGAAAAAGGCAAACTCCTTCCATTGGGAAAAGGCCAATGCACTCCTTCCATTGGGAAAAGGCCAATGAACTCCTTGCATTGGGAGAAGGGGAATCTACTTGCCAAGGTAGAAATCCAAAACTTCGATAACTTCGCAATTGTGTCTTTAAGGAGCATTATGGATTCCGTGGATCCACTAGCCTAAGCATATACTACAAGGGCTCCTATGGTGGCACATGGTTAAAGGAGACAAAGGGTTGCTATTAGAATTCTCTTACCGAATCCCACCACAATGTCTCACTCAGTGATAAGTCATTCCCATGGAGTACATTTGAAAATATATGTATAATCATAATCATCATAAATTTAAAAGCATAGATTTAACATCATATACATATATGAGTAGCTCATCTTAACTTAAGATCCACATGTAGGGATCGCCCACTTTAAAAAAAGGATCTATCTTTAACATAACTTTAAGGGATTCAAAATATCATAACTTTAACTTTCATAAACTTTCATAACTTTATAATCTAACCCTCATCTTTGGAGATCATGTCTCCCTTTTATAATTTTGATGTGATAATTGGGTGGACTTCGTGCATATGAACTTTATATCATGCAACTCAAGAGGACAATGCATCAATGTATTGATAATCATCAATTTAAATTATTCTTAGACAACCCACCACAATCACACATATCATATTTTATACTTGGACATATAATTATGAAATTCATCTCGTGAGATCATCAATTAAATCATAACTCATGGTAACATGACCTTCATAGCTTGATAAGCATAATATAGCTTCATAATTGGAAACACTCAACATTAAAATATTTATATTCATACATATCATAGAGTGAGACTTTCCTTCTTTCATAAAATAACCTTTCACATAGATTAGGTCCAAAACATGGGGGTTCATGCTCAAAGACTTGAAATCATGAAATGCATATATACATCATGTGTACATAAGATAGAATATAGTCATTTAGAACCATTCAAATTAATCCAACATGATCCTTGTAAAACTCTAACTGGGATAAACATGAATTTCAACTCAATATTCATCGTGGGTCAGACCATGATACTAATATACTTCATGTAACTAGGAATGTATTAAAAACTTCATGATTAAATAAATTTTTCAAAACATGCATAAACTTTGGACCCAAAGTAAAATAAAGAAACTTGGACGATTTAACCCTGACTCCAAAAGTTGGGTTAATAAGATAACGACGATCGTCCCTATATCCATTAGTGATATAGGCTTGAACGTCATCAGATAGGAACCTCAACATCCACATCGCAATCTAAGACCACAAAATTGGTTGGAAAGATAAATTTATCCACTCTTACCAACATATCATACAACATTCCAACCAATCTTTTAATGGGCCGATCAGCCATAAGCAACTTCATTGATGTTGAAGAGAGAGTGTCCAAGCCCAATTATTCAAAATAGCCAAGGGAATAAGATTGATGTTGGCTCCAAGTTGAACAGGGCCTTGCCCAACTTGCAAACCCCAATAGTATATGGAATGGTAAAACCACTGGGGTCCTTTTTCTTTGCCACCAATTTGTTGGTCACAATCTCACTACAATGATGTAATATTTCAATTGTCTCACATTCTAAGTTTCTCTTCTTGGTCACAAGTTCTTTCATGAATTTTGCATAAGTCAGCATCTCAACAAGAGCTTTGACCAATGGCACGTTGATAGAAAGGGAGTTGAACATGGAGAGAAATTTCTTAAACTTTGTGTCATCACTTTTCTTATTCAGCCTTTTAAGAAAAGGGATATCATTCTTGGAAAAAAATTGTGGGGCACTTTTTAACTTAATTCAAATCACCCCCACCTTTGACATTGTTATCACTCCTAGGATTGTCAAGAGAAGTACCTCTTTCATTTAGAATCATATAATCTTACTTTTTTGGTTCTTTCTTCCTCCCAAATAAAGGGGTCTTGGCTTTTTCATTTGGCTCAACAATTTTACCACTACGTGTTGTAATGGTCATGCATTGTTGGTTGGCATTTTGTTATTGGTTGTTTAGATAAGCTGAGATGGTGCCAAGTTGTGCTTCCAATTTCTTGATTAAAGTTGAATGTGATGTTATAGTTTGACTCAATTGAGAAAAGTTTGACTTCATTTCATTCAACACTTTATTTGAAGCTTCCACTTTATTAAGAATTCTCGCAAGCATGTCTTCGGTTCAGAAGCTTTCTAAATTCACAACCGGCTCAGTGGGCTTCATCTTATCATGAGGTGGGATGTACCGATTTCTCTCACCTACCCTTTCTCACCAATCTCTATCTCTCCAACCATTGCCATTGTTCCAACCTTGATTCTCGGGTGGCCTTGGAAAGACCGACCAAGAACCTATGACTTGATTCCCCATGTAATGCACCTCCTCACTATAACCCTCATCATAAGGCACACCATCAAAAGGTATATTACTAATACTACCAACCATATTCACACTTTTTCGACCACCCCCCATTGCATATTTTGTCAAAAGATCCAACTGAGTTTACATTTTGGCCATATTTTCATCTCATTCTTAATCTTTGGCCATTTTTTCTTTGGATGGACCCCTTTGAGTAGAGGAAATATGGTCTTCTCAAGTATACCAAACTCTATTTATCTTGGTCATATCGTCTAGCAACTCAAAGGCAACAGTAAAGGTTTGTTTAATTATTCCTCCCCTTACCAACTAATTAGCTATACCTTTATGCACAGCATCCAAGCTAACATAGAAGTATTGTAGTAAAAGATATTCCAGAACTCCATGATTTGAACATTGAAGTAGGAGTTTCTGAAACCTTAACCATGTTTCATGCAAAGGTTCACCCTCAATTCTCTAAAAGTTCTCAATACGTCTTCGGCGTTTCACCATTTTTTGAGGGAGAAAAGAATCTTTTCAGAAATGTACCTTGCAATTCCTCCCAAGATGTGATAAAATCACATGGTAATTCCATCAACCATCTCACGACTTCTCCGGTTATGGAATATAGAAATAGTCTCAGTCAGATAACCTTCTGTGTCACACCTCAAAAGTTGAATGGTGAGCAAACATCCACAAAGTTGCAGATGTGCTCATGTGGGTCTTCAAGAGCTACACCTCAAAACAATCCCTCAGTTGGAGCCGCTGAAGCATTATGCTCGTGACATGGACACAGCATTCCCAGCTAGTGGAGGAATCCTGATTGGTCTGGTGCTACCAACTTGATTCAATTCAACATCATGAAAATCATTGATATCCCCCACATTGCCACCATTCACACTTTTGGCGTCATCCATGGCTTCATCTAAATAAAACCAACACAAACAAAAAGAAAAATAATAATAAAATTCAAACTACAAAATCTAAGTTCACACAAACATTTCTAACAAGAACAAACATCATTCCCTGGCAACGATGCCATTTTAATGTCTCGCCTCAATGCACCTTAAAATCAACAATAAGTAGGCACTGCAGTCTTCATCGCATATTTTATCCAACTATTGAGTCGGGGTCAAATCATAGGGAAAGGTTGTTCGAGTAATGAAGTATCACATTGAACTACAAAATTATAGTTTTAAAATGGGAGGGTTGTAAGTAACATAAAATTAGCAAACAATTATAAGATTTTAATTAAATGAACAATTGAGAGAGATTGTCAAGGATTGTCAACATGCAGAGAGATCTAAATATATAGGTCTATATACTTGAATGAATAAGTTAATTATACATGAGTAAGTTAAAATTGATTGTAACCACTACTTCGGGTCAGACAATAGCGGTGTTTCACATGAACTAATTATAGCTTCAACATGTGAAAGCACTATAGGAAATTCTTGGCCTAACCAATTTATCAGTGAACCTTCTACTACCTTAGTCATTGGACCCAAATTAAAGCATTCAATCAAAACCCTAAAAGATTTTAGGCTATCACACTCATTGTGCACTCTAATCATCCAAATTAATGCAATAACTAAAGATCTAAAGATAACCAAGAGTTTGCAGCCTCAAGAGTATAAGTTATACATGGCAATAAGTATGAACTCACTCAAATTAATAGCAAAACATTCAAATTAGATTAGACCCATAACATAAATCAAGCACCCATATTCATAACATAACCCCAATAATTATGATTTTAGATAGACATGTTTAAGAGTAAGAAATTAATACCAATGTTTGTAGCCATAGATGTGGGTAAGAGAAGTTACAAAAAAATAAGCAAGAATTTCTTCTCCTAATCCTTAGAATCCTCTTCCCAAGCTTGAAAATCAACCCTTGTTCCTCAAGGTTAGATTTACTCTTTCCTAAGAGAGGTTCTCTGTACTCTCTCTGTGTTGTGATATGGATTTATATAATCTGATATGGTATGTAAAATGTCCTTTCCAAAATCAATTTATACTTGTGCATATTTTTCTGACTTGAAGTATATTTTTTACCATTCGACGGTCAAGGTCGACCATCGCCAAGCACTTCGGCGGTACGTCGAATGTTAACTTGACCACTTAGGTCTCTGCAACTTCCAGCGATGCCATTGTTCATCACTGATCATGTTCGATGATCCACCAAACCTATACAAGCATCGCCTTTCTACTCCACTCATGAAGGGTTGAACACTGTAATATTAGGTGGTTTGAGTTGTATATCAGTGATCCACTGAATGAATTGGCGATGTCTCTTTAGACTGCATTTTTAGGCATTTTTACTCCTTTGCCTTGTGTTGTTGAGTATTGCCCATCCATGAAAAATTATCCTCATTCCTAGCATAAAATACGAAGGTTAATCAGTATATGAGGTACAATAGAACATTGAGGACAATATTTCTTCACTTTTTACGCTCCAAATGAGTCCAAAATATGAACTCATTAGTAGTCGATGCACATTCAAAATGAACTATATTTCTTTCTTACAAATAACTGATCACGCCTAAACTATGACTTTCAATTAAGTATAAGCGGTCGTTGTTCAAATATAGAACCTAACAATGGTTAGAGTCGATCCTACGAGGAATAAATTTTATACTTGGAGTGATTAAAAGCAATTAGGATGAATTAATCTACTTATTTCCTAAAGGTAGGTTTTGATAAATACAGTAATGAAGCCTAAACTAAAATCAATAGTCAATTGCAAATGTTGTGAAATCAGTGAGAGAAGTAACTAGAGCATTGTGTTCCCCATGAATCCCTAACTCAGTGTAGCCAGATAATCGTAATATTTTCTAATGTGTAGCATGCAGAACTAGTAAGTTATGTTCACCTAACCTTTTGATCGAGGCATTAAGCAAATTTCACCACATGATTTGATCCATCCCTGAGGTGTGATATTACTAACCCTTACCTTATCCTAGTACAACTATCCCTTGATCCATTTAGGTTGATTAGACGAGTGTAATCATGTTGAATCCTATTATTCTATCTCTTTTAATATTCATTACCCTCTTGATCTAATAAGTAAGAATTAGGAGAGTTCTAATGTTGGCCACCATTAAAAAGCATTCAAAACAATGAGATAAATAATACATGCATGTACACTTTACAAGGATTACGAATTATTCACTTTTTACTTTGTTAGTTCTTAATGGTTCCCGCAACCCTAATTGTGATTTTAGCTACTCATGTTCATTGTAGATGAAGAAATCATGTTATAGATTTGCATAATTAAACACTTACAACGATGAATTAAAGAACAGAAATAAAAAATCTTCATGAAAATCACAATGTTATAGCTCGAATGTAATGTCAAAAGTAATTTCTAAGAACAAAGTAATAATCACAAGTAATAAGTTCTGGACGTTCTAATTGCTCTCTCTCTCTAAAAAAATCCTAAAACCTTATTTATAACAAGTGGAAACCAAATCCTAAACGAAATAGGAAAACTGAAATCAAGAACTCATACGAACAGAGTTACGGGTTGTATATGAAATCATGGCTCGTGACTAGCCTTCATAGACTGCACTGTGTAAAATCTGCATTTAAATGTACAAACCCTCTTATGGACCGTCATATGTCTTAAGGCCTAAAAGGGTCTCATTTGGTATCTCTTCAGCAATTCTTCAAAATATTTTATCCTCAAGGCATGAACTGATATACAACAACCCGTAACTTGCCTAACGACCTATGGAGGCCTTCGTCTGGTAACGATTCAGCACTTATGCATATTCTCTAATCTTTAGACCACGAACAGGTATATGGGCCATCAAATAGTCTACGATCCATCTAGTAACACGTATCAAAAATCAATCTTTTACTAGATCTAACCTACGAAACCTATCTGGTTAGCATTCACAGTCTTGGATAGAATCTGTTTAATCTCCCTATTAGATACCTCAACTTGACCACTTGTCTAGTAATGGTAAGGCATTGCCACTCTATGTTTCACCTTATATTTCTCAAGAAGAGCTTTGAAAAATCTATTGCAAAAATGGGAACCTCCATCGTTGATGATTGACCGAGGAGTGCTAAATCGAGAGAAGATGTTCCTCTCCAAAATGTTATGACATTTTTTCCTTCATTGTTAGGAAGTGCAACTGCCTCCACCCATTTTGAGACATAGTACACAACAACCAAAATATACTTGTTCCTATAAGAACTAACAAATGGACCTATGAAGTTTATTCCCCACACATCAAACAACTCGATCACCATAATGGGGTTTAGAGGGAGCTCATGCTTACAGGAAACACCACCTTCTCTTTAGCACCTAACAATCCTTAGCATAGTCGTGGGCATCTTGGTGGATGGTTGGCCAATAGTATCCACACTATAAAATCATGTGTGTTGTCTAAATTCCACTATGATGTCCACCAATCAAGGATAAATGACAAGTCTCGAAGATGCTCATCATCTCCATCTCAAGAACACAACAACGAATAATCTCATCTACACAGACACGAAACAAATACGGATCATTCCAAAAAAACTTTCTCACATCAGACATAAGCTTGTGGCACTGGTGAGAAGTCAATTCAGGTGGCAGTACATCACTAACTAAGTATTTTGCATAGTCCAAGAACCATGGTATCAAATCATGAGATGTTGTCAATACTATCTCATCAGGGAACGAATCATCAGTCTCCATCCCATTGTTGAACTATTCCATGGCCTCGTCCTCAAGTCTGGATAGGTGGTCTACAACATTATTTTTTGTCCCCTTTCTATCAATCACCTCAAAATCAAACGCTTGAAGTAGAAGTACCCATTGAATTAATTTTGGTTTTGTATCCTTCTTCGCTATCAAATACCTCAATGTTGAGTAGTTAGTATGTACAATGACTTTGGTCTCCAAAAGATATGATCTGAACTTCTCGAACGCAAAGACCACTATAAGTAACTCCTGCTCAGTGATAATGTAGTTTTTTGTGATGCATTTAGGGCTTTGCTAGCATAGTAGATAGGATATGGAATCTTCTCTTTGCATTGTCCCAACACAATACCAAGTGCGACCCCATTTGCATCACACATAATCTAGAAAGTTTGAGTCCAATCTAGAGCAACTATGATAGACGCCGATATCAACCTCTGCTTCAACCCCTCAAATTCTTTTAGACATTCAACATCAAACATGAACTTAGAATCCTTCTCAAGTATCTTGCACAATGGATGTGAAATCTTTGAGAAGTCCTTTATGAAGCACATGTAGAAGCCTGCATGTCCTAAGAAACTTCTCAAACCTTTAATAGAGATAGGTCGAGAAAGTTTCTCAATAACCTCAACTTTGGATCTATCAACCTCAATACCTTTGATGGATATCCAATGTCCCAACACGATACCTTCCTTCATCATGAAGTGACACTTTTCTAAATTCAGCACAAGATGACATTCTTTACACCTCTGAAGCATATCATGCAAATGCCTCAAGTAATCCTCGAATGAATCTCCAATGATACTGAAGTCATCCATAAATACCTCAATAGTTTCCTCTATCATGTCTGAGAAGATAGATATCATGCATCTCTAGAATGTGGCAGCGCATTACACAATCCCGAGTGGCATTCTTTTAAATGTGAAGGTGTCATAGGGACGTGTAAAGGTTTTCTTCTCTTGGTCTTTTAGAGCAATACAAATCTAATTGTAGCCCAAATAACCATCAAGAAAATAGTACCAGCCTTTTACCTGCTAAGCGATCTAGCATCTGGTCTATGAACAGCATAGGGAAGGGATCTTTCTCTGTCGATGCATTGAGTTGCGATAGTCCATGAAAATCCTCCTATCTATGACTGGCCTCATAGGAATCAACTCATTGCTAGCATTTAGGACCACAGTTATACCTCCCTTCATTGGAACATATTAGACCGGACTCACCCATTCACTATTAGTAATCGGATATATCACCCCCGCATCCAACCACTTAATGCTTTATTTGTGCATAACCTCTTGCATTGATGGGTTGAGATGTAGTTGGTTCTCAATGCTTGGCTTATAATCCATGAAAAGCTGAATTTTGTGAGTGCATATGCCCAGTGGGATACCAATGATATCTGAAATCGTCCGTCCAATCGCCCTTTTAAATCACTTAAGTACCGAGATCAATGTCTCCATCTTTAAGATCTATTGCTATAATAATAGGAAAAGTTTTGTTAGTACCTAAAAACACACATCTCAGGTGGTCTGGTGGCGCCTTCAACTACAACACGGTGGCTCCTCAATGGATGGTCTAGTCGGTAGTTACTCTTGATTTTTCAGATCCAACTCAAGCTTGAGTGGATGTCTATGATAACCATGTGCTTTGACTGCCTTAACCGTCTTATCATAGTCTGGGATGCCATCACTCTCAAAGTTCATCAAGACAGCCTTAAGATTTTTTAACACTCAGCCATTCCTCAAGTGGCACCTCAAGTTTGCACTTCATCAATGCTCTCAATTACAGAGATAATTTTCAGATCATCAGGTTTCTTCATAAATTGGCAAACATTGAAGACAACTTCTTAGTCATTCAATCTAAACTTGAGTTGACCCAACTCCATATCCACTAGTTCTCCCCCAGTGGCTAGGAAGGGTCTTTCCAAGATGATTGGAACGTCAAAGTCAACTTCACAATCAACTATCACGAAGTCTGGGTGGAATATAAAGTTTTCAACTTGGACTAGAATGTCATAGAGTATCCCCATAGTCTTCTTAATAATCTTATCTACCATCAACAATTGCATAGTAGTTAATGTGGGGGCTCCCAAACCCAACTTCCTGAACACTACAAGAGGCATTAAGTTGATGTTAGCTCCTAAGTCGCATAGCGCCTTTGCAAAGTTGGAGACTTTGATGGTGCAAGGTAAGGTGAATGCTCCAGGATCCTCCTTTTCTAGACCAAAGACCTAGTTGCAATAGCTCCACAATGATAAAGATCTTGAGCAAGATCTTGGCTTACTGTCCACTTTTTAGTCATAAGAACCTTAATAAACTTGGCACACCCAAGCATTTGCTCTAATGCATCAATGAGTGGGAGATTAGCAGATAGTTGCTTCAATGTGGGGAAGAAATTCTGAAACTTACCTTCCTCCTCTTTTTTCTAAAGTCGATGAGGGAAAGAAGGTGGAGGTCTAGGAATGGGTTTCAACTTCCTTGGTGTCACCATTTCATTGCTTACCCTATCGTTAGCCTTTTCATCCCCTATTTTAGCATCCCTGATTTCCACTGTCTTCTCACGAACCTTATCACCAACTACTACCATTAGTGGGTCGACTGTCTGCATGCCACCTCATGTAGTCACTGTCATCAATTGCCCATCATTCTTCAGATTTTGCACTGTATTGCTTAGCAATGTAATCTTCTGAAGTTGATTCAACTGTGTAACATCTGACCAAATTGTTGCTCCAACTACTTAATAGCTACAGAGTGAGACTCAATCTTCTAATTAATACCTAAAATAATAGCTTTCATTCCCTTCAAGGTCTCATCCTATGCGTCTTCCTTCTTCAATAACTTGTCAAACATCTCCTCAATACGCGAACTATCAACCCCAGAATCATGATTATGTGGTGGCACATACAGACCATTTTTATACCCATCTCTGCGATCCCAATCACCATATCTGTCTTGCCCCCTTGTCATGACCCAAAAAGGATTACAACTAAAGAAGAATGAACTAAAGTAGAAACCATCATAACATAACATCAAATATCCCAAAAACTGGAGTCATAAGTACAAGAGCATATATAGTAGTGTGAAAGATAAATACAATTGTCTCAAAATGAAATACAGGGATGTCTCAAACCATCTAATACAAGTCTAGAAAAATATAGTAAAGATAATCCCAAAGATCCACAATAACTAGAAGTCATAAGCCTCACCAGTAGGATCTAGATGGATGAAGAATATTCTCAACAAGAGTGAATCAACTACCCTATGTGGGTCCCTATGCTCGATCTACAGGGAAGAAACAACGTAGGGGTGAGTACACCGAAATGTACCCAGTAGCTTTAACCGACTGGGAAAGAGAAATCAAACAAGTATGGTAATAACAAAGAATTCTACACCTGCATCCAAAAGGTTAGTATACAATAAGAATATACAATAAGCCTTATAAGATCTCCCACATGTCTAGTATTACAATACCAAAACCAATAACCGCACAGTATATGAAATGTCATCAAATTATGCATCAAGTGTCTCATGACCTTGCCACCTACTCGTGGTCAAGGGTATTACAATGTCTTATCCTTGCCACCTACTCGCAGTCAAGGGGTGTTACAATGTCTCATCCTTGCCACCTACTCGCGATCAAGGTGTGATATAGTGTCTCATCCTTTCCACCTACTCACGATCAAGGGATTATGAAATATGAATCTCACCATTTCCCCCTTCTAAAGTCAAGGGGGTGGTACAACTGTGGAGCATATTACCCTTGACTCCTACTCGAGTCAAGGGGTGATAAAATGCAACATGATATAAATACCAGGCATTGATACCCATTCCAATATGTGCATATTATAAAAATATCATAATGAGAATAATATGGTATAAATCTCACATAAACATATAATATATTATCAAGTGTCCCAATCTATTATAAATTATTTTTTATTTTTTTTTGAAGAGCCACATAATACTTGATACCATACCTCTTAAAAATAATATTCCAACAAAATGTGGTCACTGAAAGAATTCACAAGTAACTTGAGGATATAGTTCCCCTCCCACTTAATCTCAGCTTGGACCAAAATCGACTGAACCA
>JBCEWC010012265.1:0-15990 GCA_038996855.1 Solanum aculeatissimum
TGCAAGATAAAGTTTGGCCAAAGTTACCGTAAGCTTCTTTAAGAAATCCTTCTTAAATTTGGGTCAAATATATTAGACCATATCTCCAAAATTATAAGGAGTTATAAAGTACATAACCTATAAAATTTAAGGTCTACGAATCTAGTTTGTAACTCACAAAACCATGTATCAATCCAACTTCAGAATAAAATGTTATAAGACTTTTACCGCGACTGCCCAAGCAGAAAACTGGGTCATGGATCGGGTCGGGTCAAGCCCGCATAGATGTCCGCTAAATTGATGTTTTAAAGCTGGAAACAAACCTATTTTCATGCCAAATAGTTCATAAACTGGAGAAAAATCTCCCACCAAGTTCCTAAGCAATTTAGGTAAGTTCTTTGCATTTTTATCATTAAAATTGGCATGCGTGCCTAGAAATGTGTGCCTTACGCTTTGCAATTATTTTTCCCTCTTATTAGCTGTGTTTGGGAGGTGTTTTTGGACTGTGAAAAAATAGTGTTCTTTCTGGTCATTGTATGTTTGCAGCTGGTTTGTTTAGGTAATCGTTTTGTGGCACTTTTATGACTAATTTTACAAAGTTCTACGGACGTTTCCTCACGTAAATGTTATATGGTAAATCTGGTCATTAATGACAATTTATGGGCTGTTTGTAGGTGTTTTTAAGTTACGTATATATACTCGTTGCGAAGCTTAGGACGTCGGGAATAACTTTCATGAAGGAACTTCGGGCATTCGGAGGTCCGTTGGAAAGGTATGTTAAGGCTAAGCTCCGTCCCTCCTTTTAGAAAGAAATCCAGAAAATTCCCAAAATGTCAAATGTGATATTTTACCATTCTTTTGCTAGAAAGACCTTCTGTGAAAGGCATTGAGATTGTAGCCGGATTATTTCCATGATGGTATTAGTTGGATATTCCATTCGAACACTCAACTGGACATTCAATATCTATATATCAATCTATCGATTTTCTTGACTACATATCCTTATGTTGAGGTATTGAACTTGTTGGTGTGGTGTCACTAAAAATAAAGCCAGGTTACGAGGGGAATGTAATATTCATAATTAATCTTTTTTTCTTATTAATACCATATTTTAAGAACTTAAAAAGTAACATGTTAACTTACAATAATCTCTAGTATAATGCTCCTATTTGAACTACTAAGGCACTTTATTCTTTTAAGTACTTTCTTTTACTAATTGACATGGAACTAAGTGTAAGCAGTATGTGAAGCAACTTTATGAACATTCTCAGAATTAAGGCCTCATTCTAAATATTAAGTTAAGTTGTCAAACTTATTTGAAAGACATGTAAGATTCCACGGCCATATGTATATGTTACGATAGTGAGTATGATGTTTTGAGGATAAATGTACCAATGAGCCAAGATTCGATGAATTTATGTTATGGCCTATGATGTGCATTCATATCATAAATTGAACATAATGCATGGACTTCGAGCTATAATCGGAGGTATGGGCCCTATTTTCCCAACTAACTATATATATGTATATGATATGAATGGCCACAGGTTGGCAGATATGATGCTGGGTAGCTCCCAGAAAGGACCACCATTGCTAGCATTTGGTTGGGTATGTCATGTATTTGCATCTATATATATGTATTCACGACATGCAATTACTCGAGCATACTATGCATATTTGATCACTAGGAGGCTGAGTGTTGGCCTGGAAGGTTACTTGAGTTTTAGTTATAAGTGGTATTTCTATTACCCTTTTTACTACAATTATCTATGCGTTTACCTTTTGCGTTACATCCCAGTACATGTTTATTCGTACTGACGTCCCGTTGCCTAGGGACGCTGTATTTTATTTCGTGAGTGCAGGTTTGGATAGTGATTCTGATTGACCCCTCCACTAGGAGGCCAGTTCAGTTGTGAGTTGGTAAGCTCCAACTTTTCCTGGAGCTTTCACAAGATGCCTACTTTTTGTTGTACAGTTGGGTATAGTCGGGGCCCTGTCCCGACAATGTTAGTAATTCTCTTAGAGGCTATTGTGGAGATATTATTTTGAGGTGGTTTTCCTTGTACCTTTCAGTCTACATTCATTGTATTGGTATGTATTAATAGTATATGACAGTACCTCTATTGTTATAGCCTTGTCGGCTAGCCAATACTTTATCATTTTGGTTTACCTATCTTGATGTGCTTGGTTCATTGATGACCAAGTCATGACCTAAACGGTCCAGACTTAGTTTTTCAGACATTATGCTGCCCGATCTTTTGGCCCCTAGTTTAAGTAACTAACATGTTCAGTGGCTTATTCGGCCAATGGTGGTGTCGAGTGCCAGTCATGCCTCCCTATTTTTTGGGGCGTGACAGATTTATTTCATATCTCAAGGCCAGGAATATGATTTCTAAGGGGTACATCTATCATATTGTGAGGGTTAGAAATGTGGAGTCTAAATAACCTGCTCTTGAGTCAGTTCCGGTGGTTAATGAGTATCTGAACGTGTTTCCAGAATATTTGTCCAGTATTCCTCCTAATAGAAAAGTGGATTTTGGCATAGATCTCCTTCTAGATACTCAACCTATTTCAATTCCTCCTTATCGTATGGCTCCGACTGAGTTAAAGGAGTTGAATGATCAGTTGAAAGAATTGTTGGAGAAAGGCTTTATTAGGCTAAGCATTTTACCTTGGGGTGCTCTTGTTTTGTTTGTAAGGAAGAAGGATGAGTCACTTTGGATGTATATTGACTATCGGTAATTGAATAAGGTAACTATCAAGAATAAGTACCCGTTGCGTAGAATCGATGACTTGTTTGATAAACTTCATGAGGTTACCCATTTCTTAAAGATAGATCTTAATTCCAGCTATCATCAGTTGAAAGTAAGGGAGTGTATTATTCCTAAGAAAACCTTCTGGACTAGGTATGGACATTTTGAATTTATGGTAATGTCATTTAGTTTGACAATTCTCTAACTATTTTTATGGATCTTATGAATTGGGTGTTCAAGCCTTTCCTTGATACCTTTATGGTTGTCTTCATTGATGATATTCTGATCTACTCCAGAAGTGAGCAAAAGCATATGGGTCACTTGAGGTTGTTTTTCAGACTTTGAGGGAGAAGTAATTATTTGCCAAATTTTGTAAATGTTAGTTTTTGTTGCGTGAAGTTGCTTTTCTTGGTCATGTTGTATCTGGTGATGGTATTAAGGTTGATCCCATGAAGACTGAGGTAGTAAAGAATTGGCCTAGACCGTTGACTCCTTCTGACATTTGAAGTTTTCTTGGCTTGGATGGTTATTATCAGTGGTTCGTTGAAGGTTTCTCATCCATTGCATCTCCATTGACTAAGTTGACTAAAAAGAGGTCTAAGTTTGTGTGGTCGAGCAAGTGTGAGAAGAGTTTTCATACTTTAAAGGATCAAGTCACATCAACTCCTGTTTTGACTCTACCGAATGGTTTAGATGAGTTTGTGGTATATTGTGATGCTTCTCGGATTGGGTTGGGTTGTGTTCTTATGCAACATCGTAAGGTTATAACTTATGCTTCGAGACAATTGAAAGTGCATGAATGAAGCTACTCGACTCATGATCTTGAATTAGCTGCAATAGTATTTGCTTTAAAGATTTGGAGACACTACCTGTATGGGGTTCATGTTGATATTTTCACCGATTAAAATAGTTAACAATATGTGTTCATCCAAAGAGATCTTACCCTGAGGCAAAGTATATGGATGGAGTTACTTAAGGACTACGATATGAGTGTTTTGTATCATCCTGGCAAGGTGAATGTTGTAGTCGATGCTCTTAGTAGGCTATCTATGGGTAGTATGTCTCATATTGATGAAGGGAAGAAAAAGTTGGTAAAGGATGTACACTATTTGGATGGGTTGGGTGTTAGATTGGCTGACCCCGATAATGGTGGTATTTCTGTTCGAAATGGGTATGAGTCTTTTGTAGTTGTTGATGTCAAGACAAAATAAGATTTAGATCCCGCTTTCATTGAGTTAAAGAAGTTGGTTGCCAAAAGGAAGATAAAGGTTTTCACCTAATGGAGATGGTGTAGTTTGATATCAAGATAGGTTGTGTGTTCCGGATGTTGATGGTCTTAGGGGGGTGATCAGGAGTGAATCCCATGACTCCAAATATTCTATTCATCCGGGGTCCACTAAGATGCATCAAGATTTGATAGAAGTGTATTGGTGGCATGGTATGAAGAAGGAAATAACTTAGTTCGTATCTGGGTGCTCGAATTATCAACTAGTGAAGGTGAAACATCAAAGCCTTGGTGGTCTGGCTCAAGATATTGAGATTCCTACTTGGAAGTGGGAAGATGTGAATATGGATTTTGTGGTTGGTTTTTCCCGTACCCAAAAGCAATTTAATTCTATTTGGGTTGTTGTTGATCGGATGACCAAATCAACTCACTTCTTACCAGTCAAAACTACCTTCGATGCCGAAGATTATGTGATAGTTTATATCCGAGAGTTGGTTAGGTTGCATGGAGTGCCTATGTCTATTATATCAAATCGTGGTACCCAATTTACTTCTCACTTTTGGAGATTGTTTCAAAGAGGGCTTCGTACTAAGTTAAATTGAGCACCACTTTCCATTCTCAAATAGATTGGCAAGCCGAGAGGACAATTTAAACCTTGGAAGATATGTTGAGGACTTGTGTATTGGAATTTAAAGGAAATTGGGATGATCATCTATCTCTTATTGAGTTTGCCTACAATAATAGTTTTTATGCTAATACAAGTATGGCTCCATTTGAGGCCTTATATGGTAGAAGGTGTAGGCCCCCGATGGATGGTTTGAGTTGGTGAGATGACTTTGATAGGCCCGGATTTGGTGGTTAAGGCTATAGACATGGTGAAGTTAAGTAGGGAAAGGTTGAAAATGACTCAAAGTCGCTAAAAGTCTTATTCGGATGTTAGAAGGAAGGACCTTGAGTTTATGTTGGTGATTGGATTTATGTGACGGTTTCACCTATGAAGGGTATAATGCATTTTAGTAAGAAGGGCAAGTTGTGTCCCTGGTATGTCAGGCCGTATGTGATTGTTGAACATATTGGTAAGGTGGCTTATAGACTGGATTTGCCTTTGGATATGAGTTCTATTTAACCAGTGTTCCATGTGTCTATGTTGAGGAAGTAGGTTGGTGATCCCAAATCGATTGTTCCTTTAGAAAATCTTGAGGTTGAGGAGAACTTGACTTTTGAAGAGGTACCGGTTGAAATTTTATATAGGCAAGTGAAGCGGCATCGTAACAAGGATGCAACTTCGGTTAAAGTTCTTTGGAGAAATCAACATGTGGAGGGTGCTACATAGAAAGCAGAGTCGGACATGATGAGGCAATACCCCTATCATTTCTAATCTACTCAAGCCTAAGGTACTAGGTTCTTTTTCATTCTAAATGATCCTAATTCTTTAACTCTTGAGTTTCATGACATGACATGTATACATGTGCACAAGAATGATTTAAATGATGTTTTGAAATGAGTTTTAATGACTTTATGATTTTCAAATCATGAATTATTCATTATGTATTTATGTTGAGATGTTTCTTGTGTAAGTCAATCTTTTCAAGCCTTGTTCTAGCTCATTCGAGGACGGATGTTCCCATGGGGGAGATGATGTAACAACCCAGAATTTTGAAAATGTTATCGATGCATAGTTCACTGATTTCAAGCTTGGTTGGTGTAGTTTATGGTTGTCATGTGTCTCCTTCATCAAGCCATGGTCAAACGAATTCCATTGGTTGAGTTTTCATGTGAACCATTGTAAGGGTCAACTTTAAATGGTCATATAACTTAGCACAGGAAGCACTGGGTGGTCCATGACCTACCAAATTGAAGCTCCTTGAGTTAGCTTACCAACTCACTTTGTTTCATTTGATTCGGAATTGAGATGAAGAAGTTATGTTCTTTTTCGTAAAGCTGCCTGTGCAGGGACTGCACTTGAAATTTGGCTAAGGCAATGCACCAAGGGATCCTATACGGATCGTGAGCCACTTAACAGTCCATGTGGGGGTCTCATTTGACCTCCCATGAAGCATGGTGAAGTGTTTCATGAAGGTCGCAACCTAATGATTAGTTCTAAGTATAAGGTTAACGCTCCAGAATTCATGTCATCGAGATGGAAGCCCTCACTGTTCGTGGACGCTTGAGGATCCTTGTTGCCTTCCGTGTGGACCAGCCTTGGCAAGGAACTTTTTCCAAGTGAAGGGAAACAAACCAGTAGACGGTCCATGTGGAGGCTCACGACCCGTGAAGCCTCCCTTGAACCCCGAGAAATTATTTTTTTACACTCATTCATTAATGGTTTAATTGTAATTTTGGTGTTTTCCTAAGGTCATTTTAGACTTCCTAAACCCTCCTAATTATCTAAACTGAACTATCCTCCTCCATCCTATTCAAATTCATTTCAAATACTTAGAATATTCAAACTCTCCCATCTAAAGCTCTCTTCCAAGTATTGATTCAAGGTTCGAGTTGGAAATCCAAAAAGGTCTTCTTCTTCAATCATTTTCTCCCTAAGGCTTCTAGTTAATCAAGGTATGTGAGACAGATTTATGGTCCTCTTTCAACAATGAAGACCCCAAAACTCTTTTACACTTGATTTTATAAAATTTAAGCTTACTTTAAATATGGGTCTTTTAAATTAGAGTGGATTTAATTAAATTGATATGTGGGCTGTGTTTATTCAATAATTTTAAAGTGATTTAAGTTCAATTATCATGAATCATGGAGATTATGAAGATTCAACTATGCATGCCCCTTTAAGTCTTCAATTCAAGCATGAGTAGTATGAATTATATTTTTAATTGTGGATTTCATTATGATTTAAGAATGAATTTATCTTTTTATGATACTTTAAATGTTAATATCTATTTCCCATGTTATTCTATCATCATTCATGGCATTTTCATTCATGAGCATGGATTTTATCAAATTGTATTGTGGGCTAAGTCCTAATTATGTTTATGACTATGTTTCCAAGTAAAGAATGGGTATGACAAGGTTGTGATCACACTATATCCATGCTATGGCTCTTTATGAAACATGGGTGTTTATACCGCTAAGAACGAGAAGAATGGAGCTATTCTTATGCATAAAAGTATATCACTAAGAATGATCTAACTTCTTAGCCCATGTATGCATGAAAGCAAGAATGTGATTTGGCCTTTAGGTCCAAGTATGTATGATGATGGTTTTAAAGTACTTATCCTCTTTCAAAAGTATGTATATTTATACGTATATCCTCTTTCAAAATCATGTATATGTATATGTATATACATTCTTGTGGGATGATGGCTTAGCACCAAGGGATTGGAAGTGGGGTGGACTATTTTGAAGGGTCCATACTCCTTTCCATCAAACTATGCGCCTAGAATAGGAATGATTATGCCCCTTTTAGGGATGAGAAGAATAGATCTACCTTTGGCAGGTAGGTCACCTCTTTATCTGTTGTGGGGTAGATGATAGAGTTCCAAGTTATAGCTCACTTGGTCTTATGTCGGTTGAGGTCCCATCCTCATGATGTTTATATGATTAAACATTCATACATCATGGATTAAAGAATATTGTTATGATATCCTTTCTTATGTACTTCTTTCTATAAAGGTGCACTTGGCATCTATCATTGATTAATGAGTAATACATGTTCATATGCATTGTATGCCCGCATACTTAGTACATTCAAATGTACTAACACATACTCTTTTGCTAGCCTAATCTAACCATGTAGGGACCAGAGACTACATCTATCCACCTCTTGATGGTTAGCTTGGATCTTTGAGTATCATTGTGGTGAGTCGTATGTTCTAGGGACATCATCCCCTTTCTCTCTAACTCTTATATTATGTTGATTATATCTTTACTTTGTGGGTGAGCTCGAAATATCTCTTAGCCCCCGCCCTAATCTAGACTAGAGGAATCATTAGACATCATGGAGTCTTCCATACGGATATGTAATGTGTATACTTGACATCATCCCACTTCTCTCTAACTCTTAATGGGAATGTGATTATGTGGAAAGTCCCAAGCCCCTCCTAATCCCCATAGCATGAGTTATACTTACCTGCCCCTTAGAACTTATTTGCTAATTGCTATGTGATTCATGAAAATCCCTTCCTCGATGACATCCTTATAGCTTGAGTCTAAAGCCCTGCAATCCTTTAGAATTATATGTTTATTGTTTAATTATGCGATTCTAAACCAACGATCTGTAAAATAATGCTAAGAGACTTATTTGAGGACTCTCGGGTTCTCATTCGCTATGTCACACCTAGACCTTATTTTCGGGTCCTGACACCTTTATGGGATGATTTTTATATGACTTGAAAATCCTTCCGAAAAGATAATTCATAAGAAAGGTAGCCAGTACACCAAAAGATAGGTTGTAAGGTGTGGTGTGGGCTACCTTTGGCGAGTAGTCCACCCATATTTCGATGCGGAGACTTGACATTGGGAGTTCATGTATTAGCTCGCATAGATTGTGATGTCGGTTACGGTCTCATCCTCGATATATTAATCATTATGACATTCATGCTTCTTGGACTTTATAGCATATTGATATATTATTCATTCTTTTATAATTTATTCTATATATATATGTGTCCTTGTCATCTAACATTAAATTGTGGGATTACATGTTCATAGCATTTGCATGTCTACATACTTAGTACATTCAAATGTACTAACACATACTCTTTTTCCTGTATGATCTAACCATGTAGGGACCAAAAATTATCACCTTCCACCTCTTGACGGCTAGTTGGTTGACTACGTGTTGCTTGTGGTGAGTCCTACAATCCAAGGATGAGCCAACTTCTATCTACCTACTATGATTATGATGTTTATTTTTTTACTTTGAGGGTGAGCCCGGAACGTGTCTTAGCCCCCAAACTATTCTATACTAGAAGCATTGTTTGATATCTAGTAGTCATTTGTACGATTTATGTTATGTGTATCCTTGAGATGTTATGACTCAGCATGATGTATGGACTATATGAATATGTGATGTGAGATGTTATGGAGAGTCCTAAGTCCTATGATATCCTCATAGCTTGAGTCCTCCTTACTCATCCCTATAATTATATCCTATGTGCTATGTGAATTCATATAAATCCCTCTCCCTACGATATCTGTATAGCATGAGTCATACTTACTTGCCCCTTAGAACTATGTGTTAAATGTATATTTATGCGCTTCTAAATTTATGATGTGTGAATGTATGCTATGCAACTTATTTGGGGACTTTCGGGTTCCCATTCGCCGTGTCACTTCTAGGCCCTACTCCCATGTCATGACAAATATGGTATCAGATCACTAGGTTTATAAATGATCCTCAGAGTCCAACATGCCGCGTCAAGTATAGTTTTATTCATGGGTGTGTTGTGCATCATACCTATGCGTGAGAGACTATGGTGGTATTCTAGGAATTGTCTAACTTCTTCATTTCTTATGTCATGCTATGAACCGTGTTGTAAGACTTTCTAATTTTTGAGGATGCCCTTGATGTCTTTCGGAAGATGCCTCCAAGAAGGCTAATCTTGTAAGGTCAGATGAGTATGGTTAGAGTTTTCAGACTTTGAAAGATCGACTTGCACTGACTCCTATTTTGACTCTACCACATGGCTTGGATGAATTTGTTCTATATTGTTATGCTTCCCAAATTAGATTTCATTGTGTGCTCATGCAACATTGTAAGGTGATCGCTTATGCATCGAGGCAATGAAGGTGGTTGGAGCTATTTAAGGTCTATGATATGAGTGTTTTATAACATCCCGACAAGGCTAATGTGGTGGCCGATGCTCTTAGTATGATGTCTATGGGAAGGGTGCCCATGTTGATGAAGGGAAGAAAGAGTTTGTCAAAGATGTTCATTGTTTGTCTAGGTTGGATGTTAGATTTTCTGACTCTAATGATGGTGGTATTCATGTTTAAAATGGAGCTGAGTGTTTTGTGATTGTTGATGTCAAGGCAAAGCAAGATTTAGATCCCTCTTTGGTTGAGTTGAAGAAGTTGGTTGTCGAAAAGGAGATAGAATTTTTCTTCCAAAGAGGAGATGGTGTACTTCAGTATCAAGATCGATTATGTGTTCCCATTGTTGGTGGCTTTAGCGAGGTGATCATGAGTGAAGCTCATAATTCTTATTATTCTATACATCCGGGATCCACCAAAATGTATTGGGATTTGAGGGAAGTGTACTAGTGGCATGGTACGAACAATGACATAGCCAAGTTTGTGTCTGAATGCCCTAATTGTCAACAAGTGAAAGTGGAACATCAAAGGCCCGATGGTTTGACTCAAGATATTAAGATTCCTACTCGGAAGTTGGTTTTCCCCGTACCTGAAAGATATTTGATTCTATTTAGGTTATTGTTGATTGGATTACTTAGTCTACTTATTACGTACCCATCAAGACTACTTTCAATACTGAAGACTATGCAAGGTTATATATTTAAGAGTTGGTTAAATTGCATGGTGTGCCTATGTCTATCATAGCGGATCATGGTACCCAATTTACTTCTCACTTTTGGAAATCATTTTAAAGAGGGCTTGGTACTAAGGTAAAGTTGAGTACCGCTTTCCATCCTCAAGTCGATGGACAATCCAAGAGGACAATCCAAACTTTGGAGGACTTGTTGAGGGCTTGTGTATTAGAATTCAAAGAAAACTGGGATGACCGTCTACCGCTTATCGAATTTGCCGACAATAATAGTTTTCATGCTAGTATTGGTATGGGGTTATTTGAAGCTTTATATAGGAGAAGGTGTATATCCCCGGTGGGATGGTTTGAGTTGGGTGAGATGGTTTTGATAGGCCCGAATTTGGTGATTGAGGCCATGAAAAAGGTAAAGTTGATTAGGGAAAGGTTGAAAATGAATCAAAGTCGCCAAAAGTCATATTCGGATGTTGGAAAGAGAGACCTTGAGTTTTGTGTTGGTGATAGGGTTTATGTGAAGGTTTCACCTATGAAGGATATAATGTGTTTTGGCAAGAAGGGCAAGTTAAGTCCCCGGTATATTGGCCCATATGAGATTGTTGAGCGAATTGGTTATATGGCTTATAGATTTGATTTTCCTTTGGACATGAGTTCTATCCACCCAGTGATTCGTGTGTCTATGTTGAGGAAGTTTGTTGGTGATCCTAGTTCAATTGTACCTTTGGAAGGTGTTGAGGTTGAGGAGAACTTGGCTTATGAAGAAGTATAGGTTGAAATTTTTGATAGGCAAATAAAGAGGCTTCGCAACATAGATGTGGCTTTGGTTAAAGTGCTTTTGAGAAATCAACATGCGGAGGGTGCTATATGGGAAGCGTAGTCGAACATGATGAGGAAATATCCTTATCTCTTCCAATCTACTCAAGCCTAAGGTATTAGGTTCTTTCTATTCTATGTGGTCCTAATTCTTTAAACTTTTGAGTTTCATGACATGACATGCATACGTGTGCACAAAAATAATTTAAAAGATGTTTTGACATGAGTTTTGATGATTTTATGATTTTCTAAATGATGAGTTTTGTAATGTGTCTTCATGTTGTATGTTTCTTCATTAAGTCTAGTTTTTGAAGCCTTGTTCTAGCCCATTCAAGGATGAATGTTCCCAAGGGGAGCTCATGTAAGGACCCAGACTTTGTAAAACTTTGTCTATGTGGTGTACTCTGATTTTGAACTCATTTTGGGTGGTCGATGATCACCATGAGTATCCCTTATATAGCCATGTTCAAGAGAATTGCATTGGTTAAGTTTATCTTATTAACTGGTCGAAGGATAAATTTGAATTGGTAATATATCATAGCACAGAAAGAACTGGGTGGTTTATGAACTATCAAATTGAAGCTTTTTGAGTTAGATTTCCAACGCAACTAGTTTCACTTGATTCTGAGTTTGGATGAGGAAGTTATGCCCATTCTTGTAAAGGCCATCTGTACAGGGCTTTTGTTGAGTTTTTGGCTAAGGCATGCTACTAGGAGACCCTATACAGGTTGTGAAGCCTTGTATGGTCCGTTTGGGGGTCTCATGGTCCTCAACAAGAGTTGTGGTGAAGTGTTTCGTGAAGGTCTCATCCTAAGGAATGATTCTAAGTATAAGTTAACATTCTGGAACTCGCATCACCTAGACAGAAGCCACTTTGGTTCGTTTCACACTTGAAGGGTCGTGAGGCTGCTGGTGAGGGCAAACCATGTTGGATATTTGGCCAAGGGCAGCCACACGGACCGCTACACAGGTCACGTGTCACCATACGGTTCGTGAAATGGCTCGTAAGGGTGTCGGTGTGAAAATTTTCTAAGTATGGATTTACCGTCTTGGACCTTTGTCAGTAAGAATTTTTCTAAGGCTAGCTCCACGGGACCAGTAAACGGTCCGTGAGCCTCTTCACGATCCGTAAAACCACTTCACGGGATCCTTGACAACATTTTTATTCCCATTTCATTAATGACGTTCTTATAATTTTTGTTATTCCTATGGGTTGTTTGTGACTTTCTAACCCTTTCCTAAACCTCTCTAAAGACTTATATTCTTAAATTCTCTTTCAAACTCAATGCATACACTTAGAATATTCAAATTCTCTCCTAAGAACTCCTCTAAAGTGATCTAGTGAAGGCTTAGCTTGGGTATTAAGGGAAGACTCTATTCTTCAATCAATTCCTTCTCCATTCTTCTTGATCATCAAAGGTATGTGGGAATTTATTCATAGCTCCTTCCAACCATAAAGCCCTAAATGTTTTCTTCACTTGATTTATGGAATTCAAGCTTAACTTAATTATGGGTTTTCAAAATTATTGTTGATTTAATTAGATTGAAGTATGGGTTTCACTTATTTGATGATTTTAAAGTGATTTAAGTTCAATTATTATGAATTACATTAAGATTTTGAAGGTTCAATTATGCATGTCCCTTTAAGCTTTATATCTATGTATGGGTGATGTCAATTGAGCTTTGATTGTTGACTTAACTATGAATTTCATATGAATTCTTCCCATTGTGAGTTTTAAATTGTGAATTATAATTGCCCTTGTCCTTAGCATCATCATTCATGGTATTTGCATACATGAGCATTGGTTCTATGAAGTATTTGATATGGGTTAAGCCCAACCTTGACTATGACTACGATTTTGAACAAATATGGATATGACAAGCTTGTGATGACAAATATGTCTATGATTTGGCTCTTTGAGAAACTCCAGGTGTTTACACCAATATGTATAAGTTTTGATGAGCTACTGCTATCCATGGCTATTGACATGAAAAGGTGATTTGGCTTTTTAGCTCAAGTATGACATGAATTGAAATATGTTTGTCTTTTAAGCTTAAATATGCATTGTTACGATTTGAAAGACGTGTCCTCTTTTTTAAAAGCATGTATATGTATATGTGTTCTCGTGGGATGTTGAGCTAACACCAAATACGATTGGAGTAGTAAGTGGTCTATCCTCAAGTGTCCCACTCCTTTCTCTTAAACTATGTACCAACGTACGACCCCTTTATGGGATGATTTTGATATGACTTGAAAATCCATCCAAAAACATGGGTCGTAAAGAAGATGGCCATCACACCAAAAAGAAAAGTCATAAGGTGTGGTGTGGGATACCCTTGGCATGTAGTCCATCCTCATTTCAAGGCGAGGGCTCTACATCGGGAGTTCATGTATTAGCTCAAATGGATTATGATGTCAGTTATGTTCTCATCCTTGATATGTTAAGCATTATGTCATTCATGCATCATGAACTTTATGGCATATTTATATATTATTCATTCTTTTATCATTTATTCTATATATATATATATGCCCTTGTCATCTAACATTAAATTGAAAGATTACATGTTCATAGAATTTGCATGCCCACAAACTTAGTACATTCAAGTGTACTAACACATACTCTTTTGCCTACATAATCTAACCATGTAGGGACCAGAGACTATCACCTTCCACCTCTTAGTGACTAGTTTATTGACTAAGAGTTGCTTGTGGTGATTCCTATCATCCAAGGATGAGACAACTTCTATCTACCTACTATGATTATGTTGTTTACTTCTTTACTTTATGGGAGAGCCTGAGACATGTCTTAACTCGTGACCTATTCTAGACTAGGGGCATTGTTAGACATCTTATAGTCATTTGTAAAATTTATGTTATGTGTATCCCTGAGATGTTATGACTAAGCACTATGTATGGATTATATGAATATGTGATATGAGATGTTATGAAAAGTCCTAAGTCCTATGACATCCCCATAGCTCGAGTCCTCCTTACCCGTCCCTAGAATTATGTGCTATGTGCTATGTGAATTCATGAAAATCCCTATCCCTACGATGTTCCCATAGCATGAGCCATACTTACCCGCCCCTTAGAAATATATGTTTAAATATATATTTATGCGCTTCTGAATCTATGATGTGCGAATGTATGCTATGAGGCTTATTTGGGGATTTTTGGGTTTTCATTCGTCGTGTCACTTCTAGGCCCTACTCCCGGGTCGTGATAGTAATCTTCATTTTGACAGAGTGATGACATAAATTAGTTGTACTGAAATGTTGTAGTGCTGCTGTGCTGGTTTGCTAAATAACTGAAGTGGTGAGTTATTTCTATAGCTTGCAAGTTTATAATGTTGCTTAACGTGTAGGTTTTTATAGTGCTTAACGTAGTGTGTAGGTGTTGTACTAAAATGTTTTAGTGCTTAACATGGTGTATATGTGCTCAACGTAGGTAAGTAGGTGCAAGTTTACAATAGTTGTAGTGCTTAATATTGAAGAATGCTATCTGCTTAATTATTTATAATCCATATGGAAAATTGGAAACTGGAAATGGTAGTGCTGTAGTGTAGGGCTGCCCTGGAAATGTTTATAATTGGTATGGAAACTAGAAATATTGTTGAATGCTTCCTTCTTAATTGTTTAAAGTTGATAGCTTGTTTACTTTTTAAGTGAATTTTCCATCTTAAAGTTGATAGCTTGATTCCTGCTTAAGTGAATTTTCCATCTTTACGTTAGCGAGTGAATTGACTCATTCAGTTTTAAGTTTTAAACTCTTAATTGTTAATTGTAACAACCCGAAAATTTTGAAAATCTACTTATGATTGGCATTCTAGGATGTACTACAAGCCATGGTTGTATTTGGGTAGCCTTGGGTTGAGTTTATGTGGCCGAATGCAAATTGGGCTAGAAAGTGGCCTAGAGGGACAGTTTGGACAGTCAACTTCAAATAGTCATAACTTTTTATGTGGGATAAACCATGTGCTCTACCACATATAAAATTGAAGAGCTTTAAGTTATATTTCCAACACAAGTGGTTTTACTCGATGTGGATATCAGATGAGGGAGATATGGCCCACACAATGAGACTGTCTAGAATTCAGAAGCCATTGGAGATAGGCTCAGAAAAATGGCTAAGGACATTTGCACGGACCGTTAAACTTTGAATGGTCCTTCTAGTATCTCGTGTGATGTTCCAGGGAGCTTGGGGTGGCTTGGAACCACCCCTATGCCAAGTGTAGATTGACGGGATCTTTAACGGGTCGTTTGACACTTAACGAGCTGTCCACTGTCCTGTGAAGTTGGACAGTGGATAGGCCTTGGGCATGATTTTTGAGCTTAAGTGAGGTTTGAAGGTTGATTACATGGCCCATCACAAGTTGAACGGACCATTTAGTGGTTCGTGAAGTGTAACAGAAAGTCCTCCAATAGTTCGCTCGTAGATTTGGCTAAGCTCATCTTGATGGCATGGTAAATGGTCCGTGAGACTGTTGATGTCCTGGAACAGTGTCGTGAAGTGTTCCAGTGAGCTCGTTATGGCTCGGAGTTGGAAATTTGGCTAAGTGCATCCAAACGGTCACTTGAACAGACCGTGTGACCATTTGACGGCACTGTAACAGCCGTTTGGGTTTTGTGTTCAGTGAAAAGTTCCGATTTATTAATGGTATTTTCGTGATTTAACCTTTACCTAATCCCCCTTTTGGTCCCTTAAGGTATCCTAAACCCCTATAACATTCCCCAAACCCTCATTCATCCATTCAAACTCTCTT
>JBCEWC010012266.1:0-15990 GCA_038996855.1 Solanum aculeatissimum
ATCAATTGAAGATTTTTGGTTAGTTTAAAAAATATTAATTGAGGTTGTCTAAACTTTTGATAAGTTTTTTTTTAACTAACCTTATAATTTTTAATAAATTTTCTTATGCATGTTAAAACACTTAGAAATAATACTTTCAAACGTTTTAGTGTCCCAAAGAAATATTTTTAAACTTAAGTGGTTATTTTGACACGTCTTCTAACTTTTGGTTTACAAATGCATATCTTTTTCATATTCTTTGTGCTGTTTATGGAGGCATACTTGAGACTTCCGTGCTAAATGTTTGTCCTCTAGGTTATTTTATGACGTGGTCTATTAGGAAGCCTAGATTTTATTTGAGTTTAAAACTACCTAAAATAGAAGTCCAAATGCCTCTTGGACCTTAGGAGGGATGATAGGCACTTTAGGAATCAATCAGAATTTCTCTCATTTTTAGTACACAATTAAGTTAAAAAATAAATCAACTAACTTGGGAGGGGTAGGAGTAGCTAGGACCCTCAGAAAGGATGATTCAACTCGATCTTTAGACAAAACTTTGGTTTTTTTCCTTAGGCTTCAATAAGCCATGTGAGCAAAAATGACAAAATCTAATTTTATCTTCCGAAACGAAAAGTCGAGTAACTTATCCGAGTGGAATTAATTGCTTAGTTTAATTCTTTTTTCTTTCTTTAGTTACTTGGGTAGTTAAATTTATTTTTGTTGTTAATTACTTCTTTCATTAAATTTCTTTTCACTTAGGCAAACGTCTTAGGAAAATAAATTACTTTATTAAAATGAATTACGCCTAAGTCTTAAAGACCTTTTTATCACTTAGATTACTTTTAGGATGAAACTTTTAAATAATATACCTTTATTTGTGACCCCCATATAGGATAGAGACACGGTCGGGACCCGCCTTTGCGGACCTCGAGGGGAGCCTAACACCTTCCCCTTGAGGTAATCTGAACCCTTACCTAGACTCTGATAGTTTGACCTTAGCCTTAGAACTAGGCCTAGAATGGTGTCCTAATGCACCTCAAATCATTAGGTGGTTACTCTTCAATTTAAAAATCCCAAAAGAGTTGTTGCCACGACGTCGTCCAGGTTCACTTATCCGCGAGAAAAAATGGGGTGCGACAGAATGGCGACTCTGCTGGGGACTTTAGGTTCTAACCAAAACGTGTTTTATTTCTATGTGGGTCGTAATTTCCTTTCCTTTTATTTCTTTCTTTAATTTACTTACTTGTATTACTTAATTCTTTCCTTACTAACTTTTTTTCTTTCTCCCTTCTTTCCTTTTCTAACACCCCTTCCCCCTTTAATTATGTCATTCCCCGTAAATCCCCTCTTTCCCTTCTAACTCCCCTATCACCTCTAACACACCTTCCCTATCCTCCTAACATCCCTTTCCCCTTTATTTATGCTTTTCCCCCTAACATTCCTTTCCCTTTTATTTATGTTTTTCCCCCTAACATTCATTTTCCCTTTAATTATGTTATCCCTTCTAACTCCCCTTCCTCTTTTAATTATATTATCCCCCCTAACATTCCCCTTCCTTCTCCTTTCCCCTTTCTTTATTTGCTTACTTTAACTCCCAAAGTCCCTACCCCATAATTATTTATCTATGCTAACGGTTATTGCTTTTGTAACACTGTCATTCCGTTCATATCTTCTTCCTCTTGGGACCCTCTTCTTTTTTTTCTTTTTCGTGATGATGTGTCTTTGCACTTCTCACAAACTTCTCTTCAAAACCAAGGTCTAGAGAGATGACATAAGCATGGTGTAAGCGGATAGTTTTGTTACCGTGGAACCATGCGTCTTCTCACATAGGAATACCAAGTTTGTGTCTAAATCCACTCTTATAGAAACCTAGGATAGAGCTTTGCCCATCCTGAAACTAGGTCATGCATGCATAATCCTTAGGTAGTTTGACCCTTGGGGTCAATCTACGTAATAGTAGTCACCCTATTAAAGGGTCCAATCACTCTTTAGATAAATTAGCATATTATGTGTCAATGTGATCATGATAAATTAATTCAAGCCATATTATATTAATCGGAGTTTAGAAAATTTGTTTGCTAACTTTGTTTTGCAGGTTTATGAGGCTCAATTAATGATCTTGGAGAAATTCAAGATTAGGAATTATTCCCAAACTTTTATAATTTGTATTTTCGTCATTCAAAATTGTAATAGTGTAATCATTATCAATAAAATAAGTTTTAAAATTATTTTGTTATTTCTTTTATTACTGGCTAACTCTAAACTCCAAGTGATATCAATATGGTTTGAATCTATTGTTGTGATCACTTATTTGTCGTCTTAGGCCTACCTCGGGCTCAACGAGGTCCTGTGCATTTAGGACTATTATTTATTTATTTAATTCGATTATAAATGTTCCGTTCTTAATTTAGCGTCCTACCTTTCATCAAGTTTGTTATCAATTATTTCTATTTAAATAAATAAACAAATAAAGGTGTCATAGTCATTCATTTTATATGCGCTTAAATTAGCTTTAATATTTTTTCAGACTTAAGTGTACAATCCTTATTGATGTTTATTTACTTATGTCGTATGTTAACTTTTGTATGTGTCTTATTTATTTTATTTTTATTTTTTGCTTAAAGGTTGTCTAATATTTGAACGTTGGCTTGATTGAGGATCTGCAATATGTCAAACTTGCTCAATATCTGCAAAACTACAAATCGTCCTTCTTCTCATCCAATTCAAAGTACCTTGTGGACTCTCTCCCCTCATTCTATTCTTGGTCGCACTCTCCCTCGGTCAATACCTCCAACAAACATCCATTTTGATGCTTTGCAAAGTGTTGAAGCACATGATGTGACAGAAAAATTTGACTTGAATGCACTACAACAAAGGATTCTTGATTTGGAATAAGCGGTGAATGAGAAATTATGCTCAAAAAATGTCCACGACTTGAGGTACGAGATGTTAAGCCTGCATCCAAGAGTTGAATTACCATTAGGATTCAAAGTTCCAAAATTCAACATGTTTGACGGACACGGAGATCCAATTGCACATCTCAAGGATTATTGTAGCAGATTAGTGGGCATTAAACATAATGAAGCTCTTCTAATGAGATTATTTATTCAGAGTTTATCCGGAATATCTTTCGCTTGGTATGTTAAACAAGATTTTAACAAATGGTTTGAGTGGGAAGATATGGCCCGAGACTTTGTAGAGCAATACAAATTCAACATAAGAAATGATCTCACAATGTTAGATTTGCTCGAGGTAAAAAGAATGCCTCATGAATCTTTTGAGGAATATGTCACACGATGGAGGTTAGAAGCTTTTAAAATATGTCACCTATCGTATGAAGAGGAGTTAGTTCAAACTTTCATCTGATCACTCGATGGCATATATTATAAGACTTTATTTTTCACAAGCATTCAAACTTTTGACAATCTGATTCGAATTGGAAAAGAATTAGAATATGACATACGGACCGAAAGAATATATGATGAAAAAACTCCCGTTCAAGCATTAAATGATAGGAACAAGGATGTTTCAACCCCTATGCCTCAAGAGCACCGCATCCAAGATACTGAACAAGTTCATGCCATTTTTGGTGTGCATCCCAAGCCTCTCAATCCACAAGTTTCTCCTGCATAGTCTGACTTTTATAAAAGTCTCCCAAAAGTTTATCAAACACATTCTGAGGTAAGAAGGTCTCGTACCTTTACTCCCTTAAGTGAGACGTTGACTAGTATTTTTTAAAGATTATGGACTCAAGGGCTTTTGAAACCAAGAAAATGATGGATTCCTGCATACCCTTCTCCAGCTTTTGATCCCTCTAAGACTTGCATGTATCACTCAAATATCCAATGTCATAACACTGAGACATGCCAACCACTGAGGAATAAAATTTAAAATTTGATTAAACAGGGAAAGGTGATAGTACGACAAGGACCACTAAATAATAATTGTGACTTAACTACAATAAATGTTGTTATCATTCAAGGTGATCTTAACAGGCATTTGTCAAAGAAGCGCAAATCAGGTCAAAATATTTGACAAAGAAATGATTCTTACTCCCTATCTACGTTATCTTTCATTTCATTACTTTCTCTTGTATTCCTGAACTACGCTAGACCTGATTTCTTTTTTGGATACGTAGGCAGCCCATTATCGGGTTCGGTCTTTATCAATAAAATTTTTCTTTCTCCCCTATAGTCAATTCGATCAAATCCTTCGAATTGAATCTAGAGTTGATTGATCCAACTTCTAAACACAATTGACCTGCAGATCCAAAATCAAACATTAATGTTCAAATACTAGACAATCACTTCCTTTTTAGCTGACAAGTTTGTTTGAGTGAAGCAAGAATATAAAGATCTCACACGTCAAACTGGGGCAGAATTTTTGAGGTCTCTCAAAAATTCATGAGTATACAACATCCTTAACACGAAAGAAGGGAAAATACTCTAAACTGGGGCAAAACGTTTTGAGAAATTCTCAAAATTTTTATCACAATAGAGTGCACTTTCAAGCTCCATGAGATCCAAAACAACAAAGGTATGGCCTAATCTCGCCTTTCAAAATTCACGTTTTTTTCTTTGAATACAAGAATAAACAAAATCTGGGTCTATTGTTAGAGCTGACCGAAAGAGCTACTATTTGGATTAAGTTATTATTTGAGTCTGCTACAAATCAAGTAACCATTTTAATTATTCAAATTATGCTATCATTTGGGTCTGCTATCATTCATGATACTATATTAAAGCCCGTCCGCCTTACAATAGGACTTTAGGTTCATCTTTCTTACAATAGGACATTCAGGCTCGTCCGCCTTACAATAGGACATTCAGGATCGTCCACCTTATAATAGGACATTCAGGTTCGTCCGCCTTATAATAAGACATTCAGGCTCGTCCACCTTATAATAGGACATTCAGGCTTGTCTGCCTTATAATAGGACATTCAGGTTTGTTCACCTTACAATAGAACATTTAGGTTCGTTCGCCTTATAATAGAACATTCAGGTTCGTCCACCTTATAATGGGACATTCAGGCCCGCCTACCTTATATAAGACATTTAGGCTTATCTGCCTTATATTAAGGATATTTTAAGCTATTAATTTGTTTATTAACATTTATTTCCACATTATCATATTTCTGTATGCTAACAAATCTATGCAAGGTTTAGCTCGTCTTCGAAAGTTAGTTGAGCCACTGCAATCCTTTCAAGAAGAGCCAAGTGTTTGCCTGCATCATTTTTCTCAATACAGATTCGATTTCTTATCTACTTTTGTCATTTCTTTTTTAGCATTCATCGCATTGATTCACACTTGTTATAGTTATGAACTAACCATTTCATTTAGTTATATTAGAAATTGCAGGTAATTCTTTATTCTTATATAGTCGTTTCTCGTGCCCTGACCGCCTTGCCCCTTAATCTTTCCAATTCTAGCTACTATCGTTCCTACTTCGATCCTGCACCATTAATTTTATTTTTAGGAATTTCATTCGTTCCTAAATCTAGAACTACACATGGCCTGATTCTCGTATAACCAGAGATATGTAGACGACTTGAAAATCGAAGTCTCGGCCGTAACATCACTACAATCCCTTTTGTTCTATTTGGTCCCTCCGATAGTATCTCTTAAGTCGGACAAAATCGGCTACTCCGTCAACTTTCTTTGCTCAACAATTCATCCTTCATTCCCGAGCAAAGAAGGGGCAGTTGTTGACACCCAATTTTGACCAACCTAAGCCCATTTTAGATCGTCATTTAGTTAAAATAGGTATTTTTAAAAAAATTTAAGTAAATGAGTTTATTTCAAATTTTATCCTATAATTATGTATTTTAAATACTTTCGAAAAAAATATATAAATAATGAATATATTTCGTCTTTATCATAATTTTTTTAATCATTATTATCATTTGTTTTATTTTATTATTATTATTATTACTTTATTATAATTATTTTTTGATAATGATATTAATAGTAAATATTTTTTATTATTATTATTATGTCGACATCACATTTTTTAAATATTATATGTATATGTATACATATATTTTTATATTATTTTGCACTCTAATAATACATTTAATGCTTTACGTAATAATTTTAAAATATATAGCGTATTTTCTTTACATAACGATTATTATTAAAATATTATGTACTTCTAAATATTATAATTAATTAGGTGATGGTCTATTCAATTTTATCCCAATTTATTCAATTCGTAATCTTTTCTACCAATTTCATTCAATTTATTACAATTCTAGCCAATTCTTGTGCAATCTCTTTCAATTCTAGCCTAAATTGAATTAATTGGTGACTCAATTTTAATTTTCAGCCTACTTTTTATCAGGATTTAATCTCATCCGTTCATCACCCTTAATCCAACGGCTTATATTATTTTATTTTTTATTCCATTTTTAATTCTTAATACCCAAAACCTTAAAAAATTGATCCAATTTTTCCTCACCCCCTCTCTCTTTCACCAACCCCCCCTCTCTCTCTAGCCTCACTCTCTCTCTCCCCCCTCTCTCTCTTTCCCAACCACTTCGGCAGCCCCTATTGTTGCCGGAAATCCCACCAACCACAGCCACCAATGAACCCTATTTCTTCCTCCCCTCTCCACCCGATCTCCGCCAATCGACCCCCAAACTCCGAAAACAACCGGCAAACAACGACAACCCATCGGCGCTGCCATGCAGCGACTGCTACACCCTTCTATCTTTTTTTCTCTCCCTGCCGAAAACAGCAAAACCCCACCAGCCGTAGACCCTTCTTTCCTCTTCTTCACCCTCTCACCGGCATACTCACCCGCCGACAACCCCTTCTCCGATCTCCTCTTCCTCTCCACTGAACCAAACAGCCACCAACGACCCCTGTTTACTCCAGTTTCTGGTGAAATCTCACCGGGAACAACCACTAAACCAACAACCACCGCAGTGTCACTCTCCCGCCACTGTCACAACCCCAGAAAACCCATCACCTTTGCACCTCTGTCCCTTTTTCCGTCCTTCTGCCGCTGGTGGAGCTAGTCAAATGAACTCCAATCAAGATTAAGTTGATTAAGCATTTTGGTCTTTGATAGATCACGAATTTGGTTTGATTTCATCTCCTTTAATTATCTATGATTTCGTATTTGTTGAATTAAATATTAGGTGATTATTATTTGTGGGATTAAGTATTATGTTATACGCATATCTTATTTTTCTTCGCCATGATTGTGTTGCCTCTGCCTTCTTTTGAAACTACGGATCTTTTTCATATGCTTTTTGGTTGATGTTGAATGATCTTGGGATAATTTCGGTAAACTTTATTTGGTACTGATTAGATTCTTATTGATCTTAAAAAAAATATTAATAATAAATAAATAAATTGATCGGAGTGGATTTGAAAATATTCTTGGATATGTTCCATCTATAAACTGATTTTTTTAATTTGGTTTACTTATTTATGTACTTATTTATTTATTTGGTAAATAATTGTTTAAGTTATTAATTACAATTAATTTTTTGTTTACTTATTTAGGTATTTATTTATTTATTTGATAAATTTCATAATTGTTTAAATTATTAATTCATTCTCTTTACTTATGGAAAGAATAACTTATTTTTGGTTGATTGATTTTGTCAATTTATTTCTTTTATATATGGTAAAATCTTGTTAATTGATTTATTCTCTTATTTTAAGCATAAATCATCTAATTGATTCCATTGCCTTTTTTACTGAATTCTTTTGTGTTATATAAGAAGGATTTCCTCATAACTCAAAGAGACTTGGAGACAAAAAGAAAACTCCTCTGCTTCAAAAACTCTCTTTTCATTCCGCTTTTCCCAAAAAAAAATTATTATTTTCTTCGCAACATTGTTCTATCAAGATCAAGTGTGAATTTTCAACTAGTCGTTGGATTTAACTAGTCAGTGTTTATCTTGCATGCGTATATATTCTCGAATTGTTTATATTACTTAAACTATTGTTTTATATATTGGTACTGCTAGTTCGTTTTAAGTGTTGCAGATTTTAATTTCTCGCAAAGTGTAAGGGTGTGAAGAGTCGCATGGGACGGGAATGGAGTCGGAGGATCATTGAAGATTATTTTTTTTTATATTCTTTTTTTATTGTTGTATTTCCATCACTTTTAGTTGTAATAATAAAATAATAAAATTGGGGATCTAGTTAAAGGGAGAACATGCTTATAGGGAGTAATTGTCTAATTATTACGCCTAGATCAAAATTCTCTAAGAATGATCGTAAAAAAAAGATTAAAAAAATAAAATAAAAAAAATAAAAAATAAAATTAAGAACATAAAAGTTTATTTTCTCGTTAACCTTTATTAATTGTCACATGTAACGCTTAAATGATTCTTCACTAATTAGATATTCTAACTACGATTTCTTTCTAAATTAATTAAATAGCTTTATTGAGACAAGTTAATTTTATGCATAGATTTTAGATATTTTTGTTATATAAACTCTTAATTTTGAACTCATTCTATATTCAAAATAAAACCTTAGTTTTTACATATTTAAAACAAATATTTTGTGAAGGTTTTCTTTACTTAGAAATCATGGTTATATTTAAAAATATTATTTTAGATCAGCCCTTTTGACTCATTTTAAGTAAACCAAGAAATTTTTTTAGCGTAAGTTATTTTCCATCTCTCTTATTAAAATATTTTAAACCTTTGATTTGTATATTCATGTCTCTTTCTTTGCACTTTTACTCGCGCTTTATTTGTTTAAGAGGCATAATTTGAGACTTTACGTGCTAAGTGTAGTTCCTCATGTTTTGCTTCACGCGTGTCCATTAGGGAGCCTAGATTTTCATTTAAGTCTAGAACTACCTAAATTAGAAGTCCAATGCCTCTTTGACATTAGGAGGGTCATTAGGCACCTTAGGAAGCGATTAGATTTTTTTCACTTTCTTTTAGTACGCATTTAAGTCAAATAATAAATCTAACTTAGGAGGGGTAGGGGTAAATAGAACCCTCGGAAATGATGAGCCAAACTCGAGCTTAAAATGGAAACGACACTTTGGTTTTCGTCCCTTGGCTTAAATAAGCCTTGTGAGCTAAATCGACAAACTTGATTTATCTTTCGAAAATAAAGTCGAGTAACTGATCCGAGTGATAATAACGCTTAGTCTAAATTCTTCTTCCTCTTTCTTTGTTTTATAACTGTTTGGGTAGCGATGGAAATCATTATTCCTTTACTATACTTTCAAAATAAGGACTTTTAATGTTGGCTTAATATTTATCGACTTTGATTCTAATAAAAGTTTGGTTACAACTTTTGAAGCAATAAATTTTATTTATTTTCATCTTATCTGATCGATGTATTTTACTTCACTCTATTCTGTTGTCTCTTTCAGAAAAATTATTTTTTATCAGGTTGAATCTGAGACCGTGGCACATAATGAGACTACACAACATAGCACAATTGAGACATAGGCGATAGAAGAAAAAAGCTATGAAGAAGTTGTTAGAAAAGTTGAAGAATTCGAAGACAAGCCCAAGGCAAACTTGGAAGAAACAGAGGTAGTGAATTTAGGTGATTCTGAGATGGTTCAAGAGACCCGGATCAGCGTTCATATGTCCGAGGAGAAAAAAGGTGATTATATCCGATTCCTGAAAAAGAACAAGGATGTTTTTGCCTATTCTAATGCAGACATGACAGTGAAGCAGTAGCTTAGGAAATACAAACTCGATTTGAGTTTGAAAATCAAAGAAGAAGTGTCATAGCAATTCGAGGCTGGAATTCTTCAAGTGACCAAGTATCCGACCTGGCTCGCCAACATTGTGCCTGTACCTAAGACAAATGGGAAAATCAGGATTTGTGTGGATTATAGGGACTTCAACAAGGCTAGTCCCAAAGATGATTTCCCACTCCTAAACATACACATTTTGATCGATAATTATGCTAAACACGAAACACAGTCATTTGTGGATTTCTTTGTTGGCTATCATTAGATCAAGATGCATGAGGATGATGCTGAGAAAACTGCCTTCATTACGCCTTGGGGTGTTTATAATTACAAGGTAATTTCGTTCGGATTATAGAATGTTGGGGCCACCTACATGAGAGCGATGACCACTCTGTTCCATGACATGATCCACAAAGAAATTGAGGTTTATGTGGACGACGTTATCGTCAAGTCTAGGAATAGGTGCGATCATTTGATTGATCTACAGAAATTCCTTGAAGGTTGCGAAGGTACAATTTGAAGTTGAATCCCGCAAAGTGTGCTTTCGGGGTCCCGGCTGGGAAGCTGTTGGGTTTTATTGTCAGTCGTCGAGGCATAGAGCTGGATCCAACAAAAATCAAGGCCATCTGTGATCTCCCTCCCCTGAAGAGTAAGAAAGAAGTGATGAGTTTCCTAGGTAGACTCAACTACATCAGTCGTTTCATAGCAAAGTCCACTGTCATCTGTGAGCCAATCCTTAAGCTGCTAAAGAAAGACGCTGCAATCAAATGGAATCCAGAGTGTCAAGAAGCATTTGACAAGATAAAACACTACTTGTCCAATCCTCTAGTACTGGTCCCTCCAGAATTCGGCCGGCCACTACTCCTATACCTATCGATCATGAAAAATGCCTTTGGATGTGTCTTAGGCCAACATGATGAACCAGGAAGGAAAGAACAGGCAATTTACTATATGAGCAAGAAGTTCACACCATACGAGGCCCGATACTCTTTGCTTGAGCGCACTTGTTGTGCTTTGACTTGGGTGGCTCAGAAGTTGCGACATTATCTCTCAGCACACATAACTTACTTGATCTCAAGGATGGATCCCTTGAAGTACATCTTTCAGAAGCCCATGCCCAACGGTAAACTGGCTAAGTGGCAGATATTGTTGAGCGAATTTGACATAGTCTATGTCACGCAAAAAGCTGTGAAAACACAGGCACTAGCCGACCACCTGGCAGAAAATCTTGGAGATGAAGAATACTAGCCTCTAAAGACTTATTTCCATGATGAAGAAATAACCTTCGTAGGAGAGGATATTTTTTAAGAATACCACGGTTGGAGAAAGTTCTTCGATGGATCTAAGAATCTGAACGGGTCAGGCATCGGGGTTGTTTTGATTTCACCAACAGGTTAACATTATCCTGCATCAGCCAAGTTCAGATTTCATTGCTCCAATAACATGGGTGAATATGAAGCTTGCATCTTGGGCCTCCGATTGGCAATTGATATGGACGTCCAAGAAATGTTGGTAATTGGAGATTCAGATTTGTTGATTCACCAGGTACAAGGAGAATGGGCGGCAAGAAATCGAAAGCTCCTGCCATATTTGGATTGTGTACAAAAGCTCTGCAAAAGATTAAGTAAATTGGAATTCAAGCACATCCCACGAATCCAAAATGAGTTTGCAGACGCCTTAGCCACCTTGTCTTCTATGATTCGACACCCCGACTAGAATTATATTGATCCCATTCACATCCATATATATGAGCAGCCTGCGTATTGCTTTCATGTTGAAGAAGAGCCAGACGGAAAGCCATGATATGATGACATTCGTAGATACTTGAGAAGTGGTGATTACCCAGAAGATGCGACAAAAGTCCAAAAATGTACGATTAGAAGGTTGGAAAATCAATTTTTCCTAAACGGAGAAATCCTATATATGAGGACTCCCAACTTGGGTTTGCTAAGGTGCGTAGAAGCTAAAGAAGCATCCAAACTGGTAGAGGAGATCCATGCGGGAACATGTGGTCCCCATATGAATGGTTTTGTCCTTGCAAAAAAGATCCTCAGAGCAGGTTATTTTTGGTTAAGCATGGAGACGGACTGCATCTGATATGTTCAGAAATGCCACCAATGCCAGAATCATGCCGACATGATCCGAGTTCCCCCCAATGAGCTCCACGTCGCTAACTCACCATGGCCTTTTGTAGCTTGGGGCATGGATGTCATAGGTCCCATCGAGCCGGCAGCATCAATCGGACATAGGTTTATTCTCATAGCCATTGATTATTTCACCAAGTGGGTTGAGGCCGCATCTTACAAGTTTGTCACCAAGAAGGTCATTGATGATTTTGTCAAGAACAACATCATATGCCGATTTGGAGTACCTGAGACTATCATTACCGACAATGGCGTTAATCTCAATAGCGATCTGATGAGAGAAGTTTATGATTGATTCAAGATCAACCATCGAAACTCCACTACATATAGACCGCAAATGAACGGAGTAGTAGAGGCAGCGAATAAGAACATCAAGAGGATTCTACGAAAGATGATCGATAGTTACCGACAGTGGCATGAGAAGTTTTCGTTTTTACTATTGGGATATCGTACTACCATTCGGACCTCTACTGAAGCAATACCTTATTTTCTAGTTTATGGTAACGAAGTTATGATTCCTGTCGAGGTTGAGAAACCATCTTTGAGAATTATTCAAGAAGCAGAATTGAGTGATGTTGAATGGGTACAAAGCAGGTTTGAACAATTAACATTTATTGATGGATGAAGGATCAATGTTGTTTATCATGGACAACTCTATCAGAATAGAATGATCCGAGCATTTAACAAGAAAGTCAAACCGAGGTACTTCTCACTCGGACAATTGGTTTTGAAGCGTATCTTCCCAAATCAAGGTAAAGCAAAAGGCAAGTTTGCACCAAACTGGCAAGGCCCGTACATGGTATATCGTGTCCTGACAGGAGGAGCGCTTATACTCGCCGAAATGGATGGCGAAATCTGGCCTAAGCCTATCAATTCAGATGTCGTGAAAAGATATTACATTTAGATCCCGTCTTATGTCCTTTGTACTTGGAACTACATCAGATCTGATTCCCGTTTAAGAGGGATACGTAGGCGCTCTTATGGAGTTCGGTCTTATCATAATAAAAAATTTATTCCCCCCTTAGATTCTAAAATGGGGCAGAATTTTTTAGAGGATCTCAAAAAAATTTCTAAAGAGCATATTCCTTATCAGACAAGTAACTGGGGCAGAATTATTGAGACGGACTCAAATATTCAACGCGGAAATCATAAAGGACTGGTGTCATCCTGCATCAGAAGCAGTGAGTAATTTGAAAATGTCTCCTCAACCGGACGTTGGGTTTGTCTCAAAATGTGCTACCATCAAAGATTCAACTTTATTTACGAGTTTTTCAACTGTTTTGTTCCCTAAAAATTTTTATACATGCATATACTGTTTTTAAAATTTCAAATTTTTTCTACATCCCTACCTAAGGCAAATGCCTAATAGAGGTCTGGACATCAATCAAGAGGAGTGTAGCGGTCATGGAAAAATGACAGATCAACCTTCCCCCTCTTTTATAAACTAATAATTTTTCTTTGAATACAGAATAGACAAGCGCGCGTTTCAATACGGCTTAAACCCTCCCAGTAAGACAAAATAATCCTTTGCATTGCATGTGCTCAAAACTTTGCATGTGCCCAATATTTACATTATATGTGCCCGATATTTGTATTATACGTGCTCGATATTTGCATTATATGAGCCCGATCTTTGCATTACATGTGCCCGAGAAACTTGCATTATGCCCGAATTTTGCATAATATACGCTTGAAATTTTGCATATGCCTGAAATTTACATAATATATGCTCGAAATTTTACATATGCCTGAGATTTGCATTATATTAGGCTCGAAAGTTGCATTGCATGTGCCTGAATTTACACTATATAGGCCCGAGAAATTACATGTGCTCTAGATTTGTCCTGCATGTGCCCGATATTTTCATTGTATTATACTCGAAATTTGCATGATATATATTTAAAAATTTACATGTGCCCGAAATTCCAAATTGTAGTATGCCTGAAAATATATGTTGTATTATTTTGGCCTAAAAAATCGCGTTATATTGATTGACCCACTAAGTTTTGCATAATACCCGGAAAAAAAGAGAGTTTTTTAATAATAATAAATAAATTTTGCATGACATATCACTACCCCTAAGGTGTCATAGTCCAAAGTTACCATTTGTCATGGCCTAAGGATATCAGTTCATGGCCTAGAGATTTAATTTATGTTTATCATGCCTGCCCGTAAGGCGTCATGGTCCAAAGGCATCATCCTTCATAGCCTACGGACATCATTTCATGGCCTAGGGATTTATTTTATGTTTATCGTGATCCAGAGGTGTTATCGTCCAAATGCATCATTTTTCATGGCCTACGGACATCATTTCATGACCTGAGGATATAATTTATGATTAGCATGGCCCCAGACATCATAGCCTATGACGTCATCCTTATCGTCTTATAGCAAATCTCATGGTCTAAGGGGAAACTTGTATCACGTTTATATTTATTTCGTTATTTAATATATATGCTCTGACAATTCTATTTAGTGTTTTTAAGGTTATAGATCGCCAATTCGTGGATTCCTATTGGTCGCCCTATAAAGATAGACTGATCGTTCTGCATGATCGTTCGCGTTATCCTCATTTTCCTTCAACGCCGATATCGTCACACTCTTCCTATAGTCGTGCATTTCAACATCCTAATTCTAGCTACTATCATTCTTATTTTGGTCCCACACTATTAATTTTATTTTTAGGAATTTCATTCGTTCCTAAATCCAGAACTACACACGACCTGATTCTCGTATAACTAGAGAAATGTAGACGACTTGAAACTGAAGTCTCGATCGTAATTTTTCACAACTCTTTTCGGTACATCCGATAACATTTCATCAGTCGGAAAAAATCGACTACTCCGTCAACTTTCTTTGCTCGACAATTCATTCTTCATTCCCGAGCAAAGAAGGGGCAGCTATTGATACCCAATTTTGACCGACCCAAACCGAATAACCCACTTTATACCCAGATTTGCCCCACATTTGTAAAATTAATCACTGTCGTCTGATCAATTTAATCCAACGACCTACATTATTTTATTTTTTTATTCCATTTTTAATTCTTAATACCCCAAAACCCTAAAATTCATCTCATTCCTTTCCCCCACTCTCCAGACTATCTCTCTCTCTAAAGAAAATAGGGGCGGCGCCTACCTCTCTCCTCCACCGCCGGCCGCCCCCATCTCTCCAACTCTCTCACTCTCATCTCCCTCTCCATCGTCTCTCTCTTCTTCTCCAGCCAAACCAACGACTCCCACCGGAAAAACCATTGCAGCTTCTCTCTCACACCCTCACTATCGCTATACTCTCCTCCACCGCCTCAGTTCCCGCCGACGAACATCCACCCTCGCTGCTATATTGTCCGCCGTCATCCCCCGTCGCCCTTTCTTCCTCCTCTCCGCCTCCATCTCCCTCACACACCACCGACCCCTCATCTCCTCTTTTCTCCACTCCATAGAAGAACCCAGTCGTGACCCCTCCGGCTCTGTCGCGAAAACCCTATCGGCCCTGCCATGCAGCCACCGCCACGCCCCTCTATCTCTTTCTCTCTTCCCACTGAAAACTAGAAAATGACCCTCGTCTCTCCTCCTCTCAACCCTCTACAGGCAACAACCAAACAAACCTTCTCCCGTCAGCCCCCTCTTCCTCCTCTCCCTCCTCTCCCTCACCCTCTTCTCACCACCGATCCCTTCACCAACAGCCGCAAACGACCTCTTTTTACTCCAGTTTCCGGCGAAATCTCGCCAGAAAACCAGTGAACCCCAACCCAGCCTCATCTCACCACCAAAATCCGTCAGCCCCTCTCTCTCATCCTTCGTTTTCAGGCAACGACAGCGAGACCAACAGTCTTCGGAAACCCGCTCCGTCCTGACTCTGGCTAAACTGATACAAAAGCACTTTGGGGTCTCGACACATTCGAACTCGGTTTGATTCCGTCTTCTCGTCTGAAGTTTTTATTTTATTATTGTAGAACTGTGATAATTTCATGTATTGACAGTTGATTTTTGTCTAATTTCATATTTTTTTGATTAATTTTGGGGTGGTAATTTGACTGAAATATCTGCTTGTGAATTTTCTAACGTCTTTTCTTGGCAGATTAGCACAATTTTTCTTTAAAAAATCTTTTCTCTCCTTATTTAGAATTTTGACAATTAAGGATTAATGTCACTGATTATTCTTTTCCAAAGAAAAG
>JBCEWC010012267.1:0-15990 GCA_038996855.1 Solanum aculeatissimum
TTTACAAAAGTTTGTGAAATTAAGATGGAGTTGGAAGATTGGGTGAAGAGCTTTAATCCTTTGATTAGCTCTATGGCTGTAAAATATCACATCAGGGGTTGAACTGTGAATATCTTGAGAAGCTTTCTTTCTTATTATTTGCTTATTTGACCATTTGCCTCTTTATCTTTCCACGTGCAGGGGCTAAGAATGATGTTTATGTTCCTTCACATTCTTATGTTGTTGGCGACCCTATGTATGGAGCCAAGAATGATGCTTGGAATATCATAAATGGGGCGGGGCAAGGTAGGGCTTAACAGGGCAGGGCAGGGCAGGGCAGGGTAATTTACTTCAAAAGTGCTAAACGGGGCAGGGTAGGGTGGGTCATAATATTAATAGGTTAAGGTTTTTCCCGCCCTAACCCGCCCTATATACATCCCTATATCCCTTTTAATTAAATCCCATGACGTCTTGGACTTAATTTAAGTCCTACGACATAACCCTAATTGTATTATTCCATAATACACACTTAGAAAATTCTTGAGAGCATCGGAGAACGAGAAGAGCTAGGGTTTCAAGCTCAAATGCGAGGATCGACAGAGGGTTGATTGTTCTTCCAATTTCTAGGTATGTAAGACTTCCTAAAGCGTAGGATTGAGTTCGTCCATGTGCCTTTTCATTGTTTAGTCGAGTTCGGTAAAAACTATTGAGTATTGAAGAACCCTATGATTATAATCTTTGAGTTATTTATAATTATTCTGAGTGTTCATGCATGTTTATAAATGAATTAGTGAGTTAATTGCTAGTTACATAAGATTGAGGTATAAAATTTACATTATTTACTATGAGTCCTAAATTGCATCATTTGATATGACTACTATTGTTTTGATCATATGGAGTCCTTGACTGTGATTGTCTGAGTTGAGTATAATTGAGTATGAGGAGCACGTTGCATTATAATTGCATGTCAATTAAGCATCTTAATTGTATATATGATGGGTCTGGTTGAGTGGAGTCTAAATGACTGTCTGAGTCAAAATTGCATGCACGGTTGATTTCTTTGATTAGTTAAGTTGATGAGTATTGAGTAGAGATGAGATGAGATGAATTCAATGAGATGAGTTTAAGCTGAGTTGTATGAGTACGTTTTAGTCTTGGAAGGAGTATCAAGCATCGAGTTGGGCTAGAGGACAATGCTCCAGAACTACATTGCAAACATAGGATAGTCATGCAATTAACTCTGGTGGCTCATGTCCCAAAAGATGGATATTCTCTTTGGATCTGAGAGAGAGAGGAGGGGTTGATGTGTTTCACCTTGGCAAGTTTAGGACGGATGTGAAAATGACGTCGACATCATTGTACATTACCAAACTCATGGTGGTGGGAGTAATGTCGGTTAGAGAAACTTCCAAGTAACCCTTGATTGAGCATATCATATTTTAAATTGAGCTGCATATAGCTAAATTTATTTTCCAAGCATGACTTTAAACTTGTATTGTTTATTAAGAGGAGTTATGAGTTGATGAGTTAAGTTCTGCGTCGAGTTGATTGGTTTGAGTTTGAGCCTTATTTATTTCCTTGAGCCATTTTACATACTAATATATTCCATGTATTGACATCCATTTGGGCATGTATCATTAATGATGCAGATACAAGTGATAGAGGACTTCAGCAAACACATCGATAAGGTTCAGTTCCCTTACATCCAGAGTTGGTGAGCGCTCCTTAATATGCAGAGAAGTCTTTCTTATCATCTTTTGTTGGTTATTTTTATTTTCTTTGAGTTGGGTAGCCATGGCTTACCATGGTACCATCTAGACATTAGAGGTAGAGGCTTCATAGATATTGAGTAGAGGATGATTGAGTATATTTATTTTTCAAACTTGGTCATTGGAGATTACTTTATAAGAGCTTTATCACTTTAGTGATGTCTTTCATTTGAGTATTTTCTTTCGCTAACGAGTAAGATGTGATGATGAGGCCAGGTGATTCTCTTGGAGAATCAACAATGGTTCTTCAAGTGTTTGCCACGCCAAAAGTACCCTCTTGAAGAATGACAAACGTGGTATCAGAGCACAGAGTTTAAGAGTCCTAGAGAGTCTATAAAGTCGTGTCTGGTAGAGTCTTGTTTATGAGTATATTGTGCACCACACTTTATAAGCAGGAGGCTATTGGACATTAGGAATGGTTACACTTTTGTTGTATTATGAGTTCGTGCGAAAGAGTTTAACTCTATAAAAGGTCCTTTCTAAATCGTGCATTACGCATTTACAGATTATGTCTCCTAAGTGTACCGCCCTCCGAAGAGATGCTACAATGAGCAACACTGAGAATCCCCCTCCTGGAGTGCTAGTTCAGATGGAGACGAAGAGTAGGGGTCGACCAACTAGAGCTATTGGTATTCCACAGGTACCTACTGCTCCACCTACCCTACTATAGAGGCCGACTTTAGAGGAGCTATTACCATTCTTACCCAGCTGGTAGTTGCTCAAAGTGGGAATCGGAGTTCACGGGCTTCTAGTTCCAGTTCTCAAGATCCAACTATTACAACCAAACTTAGGAATTTATTGAGGATATACCCACCAATCTTCACAGGGTCTAAGGTTTAGGAGGACCCCCTGAATTTCATTGATGAGATATGGAAGGTGTTGAGGGTCATGCATGTGACTGAAACTGAGGGAGTTGAGCTTGTTGCATACCAGCTTAAGTATGTGGCAAATGTTTGGTACAATCAGTGGGAAGAGGGTCGAGGCGAGGATGTTGAGCCAACAGAATGGAGTGAATTTGAAAGTATCTTCCTTGATCATTTCTTTCCTCAGGAGTTGAGAGAGGCCAAGATTGAGGATTTGGGAATCTGAAGCAGGAAGGGTTGACTGTCAAAGAGTACATCCTTAAGTTCATCCAGTTGTCTAGATATGCCCTAGAGATGGTCTAGGACATGAGAGCAAGAATGAGGAAGTTCGTGTCTGGCCTCGGTAAACATGTGAAGAAGGAGTGCAAGGCAACAGTGTTGATCCTAGGTATAGATATCTCTAGGGTGATAGTCTATGCATAACAACTTGAGAAAGACAAAAAGAGGGATAGAGAAAAGCATTTGAGCAAGAAGGCCAAGTCAGCAAGGCCTGAGCCAAATCAACCTAAGCAGAGTAAAGGAGATAAGTCTTACTTCTAGAAGAGATCTTCAGGTTATGCACCATATTCAGCGAATGCACCAGCTCCAAATAACCGGTATGATCAAAAGTCCCAAGGTCAGCAGAACTTTAGAGCCTAGGGTTCTCAAGCCAGTGTGGCTCTTAGCTCAAAAGGGAAGCCACCTTGTGGGAAGTGTGGTGGGATGTATCTAGGAGAGTGTAAAGAGGGAGAGAATGGTTGCTACAAGTGTGGTTTAAGCTGGTCATTTTCAGAGAGAGTGCTCATTGTGGAACAATAAGGCCCAGTCTTCTACGACAGTACCACTAGCCAGAGTTAATCAAAGAGGTGCAACACCAGGGATAGACGGTGGGACAAACGATCTATACACATTGGAGAACCGACAAGACCAGAAGGTTACACCAGATGTTGTGATGGTTTATGCTTCAAATTTTTACCCTTGATTGTTATGTTTTGCTTGATCCGGGTGTAACTTGTTCCTTTGTGATGCCATATATGGCTAGTAAATTTGAGATTCTTCCTGAGAGCTTGCTTGAGTCATTTTCTGTTTCTACTCCTATCGATGAGTCTATTCTAGCTAAAAGAGTTTATAGAGGTTGTGTGTTGTCCATCTATAATAGGGATACTCTTGTTGATTTAATTGAGTTAGAGATGATTGGTTTCGATGTGATTTTTGGCATGGACTAGCTTCACGTCTGCTATGCCACAATCGATTGTAGAACTCGAACTGTCAAATTCTAGTTTCCCAATGAGCCTGTCTTAGAGTGGGAGGGAGATTCTATTGTACCTAAAGTTAAGTTTATTTCCCACCGTAAGGCCAGAAGGCTAATTTTTAAGGGAAGTATCTATCACCTCATGCGAGTTAAGTTTGATGATGTTGAGTCTCCTACTCTTGAGTCTGTGCCGATTGTGAGTGAGTTTCCTGAAGTGTTTCCTGAGGATCTGCCCGGAGTCCCTCCTAATAGAGAGATCAACTTGGAATTGATATTCTTCTCGATACCCAATCTATCTCCATTCCGCCATATAGAATCGCCCCTACTGAGTTGAAAGAGTTGAAAGATCTGTTGAGAGATTTGTTAGAGAAGGAATTTATTAGGCCTAGTGTTTCACCATGAGGTGCTCCGATCCTATTTGTGAGAAATACAGATGATTCCCTCAGGATGTGTATTGATTATCGCCAGTTGAATAAGGTGACAATCACGAATAAATATCCTCTTCGAGGATAGATGACTTGTTCGACAAATTTCAGGGTGCCACTATTTTCTCCAAGATATACCTCAGATCAGGCTATCACCAGTTGAAAGTGAGAGAATGTGACATCTGAAAAATAGATTTTCAAACCTGATATGGTCACTGTGAGTTTCTGGTAATGTCCTTTAGACTGACCAATCTCCTGCAACCTTCATGGATTTGATGAACAAAGTATTCAGACAGTACCTTGACATGTTCGTAATCATATTTATTGATGACATATTGGTGTATTCCAGAGATGAGAAGAAGCATGTTAATCACCTTAGGATTGCTTTGTAAACACTTAAGGAAAATGAGTTATATGCAAAATTTTCAAAATGTGAGTTTTGGCTCAAATTTGTGGCATTTCTAGGCCATGCGATTTCAGGTAATGGCATATGAGTGGACACATAAAAGATTGAGGCGGTTAAGAAATGGCCTAGACCAACTTCTCCGACAGTCATAAGAAGTTTTTTGGGTTTGGTTGGTTACTACCAAAGATTTATTGATGGGTTCTCTTCCATATCAGCACTATTGACTAAATTGACTCAGAAGAAGGTCAAATTTTAATGGTTCGATGAGTGTGAGAGAAGTTTCCAAGAGTTGAAAATCAGGTTGACTACTGCCCCAGTATTAACCTTGCCTGAAGGAACTGATGAATTTGGCATTTATTGTGATGCTTCGAGAGCAGGATTGGGATGCGTATTGATGCAGAAGGGTAAAGTTGTTATTTGTGTTCCAAGGAAACTCAAGGTGCATGAGAACACTATCCCACACATGACCTGGAATTGGCAGATATAGTGTTTGCTCTTAAGCTATAGAGCCACTAATTATATAGAGCACATGTTGACATATTCACAGACCATAATAACCTGTAATATGTCTTCACCTAGAAAGAGCTAAATTTGAGGCAGAGGAGATGACTTGAATTACTCAAAGACTATAACATGAGCATCCTCTAACACCCAGGTAAAGCTAACGTAGTTGTTAATGCTCTTAGTAGGTTGCTTGTGGGGAGCAATGCTCATGTGAAAGAGGAGAAGAAAGAGTTAGTGAAAGAGGTTCACAGATTGGCATGATTAGGAGTTCAACTAGATGAATCTGGTGAAGGTGGAGTTCTTGTGCACAATAGGTCTACATCATCTCTAGTAGTAGAGGTGAAGGAGAAGCAAGATAAAGATCCTATCTTATTGCAATTGAAAGCAGATGTGCATAAGTAGAAGGTGATGACTTTTGCAAAAGGGGGAGATAGAGTATTGAGATATCAAGGCAAATTGTGTGTTCCAAATATTGATGGTGTTCAGAGAGAATCATGGAAGAAGCTCACAATTCCAAATATTCCATCTACCTGGGCTCAACCAAGATGCACCATGACTCTAGAGAGGTTTACTGGTGGAGTGGGATGAAGAGAGACATTGTTAAGTTTATTTCTAGGTACCCGAATTGCCAAAAAGTAAAAATTGAGCATGAAAGACCATATGGAGTAGCTCAGAATTTTGATATTATAGAATAGAAATGGGAGATGATCAATATTGACTTCATTATAGGCTTATCGAGGTCTCACAGATAGCATGATTCGAATAGGGTGATAGTTGACAGGATGATAAAATTTGTGCACTTTTTGGTAGTAAAGACGACTGACACTGTAGAAGATTATGACCGATTATATATAAGAGAGATCATGAGACTATATGGAGTTCCTTTGTCTATCATCTCAAATAGAGGAGCCCAATTCACTGCCTAATTTTGGAGGTCCTTTCAGAAAGGTTTAGGTTCAAAGGTAAATCTTAGCACTGCGTTTAACCCTCAGATTGATGGCTAGGCAGAGCACACAATTCAGACTTTGGAGGATATGTTGAGAGTCTGCGTAATTGACTTCAAAGGTAATTAGGATGATCATTTGCCTTTGATTGAGTTTGCCTATAATAATAGTTTTTATTCAAGTATTTAGATGGCCCCATTTGAGGCACTTTATGGGAGAAGGTGTAGATCACCAAATGATTGGTTCAAGGTGGGTGAGGTAGAGTTTATTGGGACAGACTTAGTTCACTAGGCCATGGAGAAGGTGAAGATTATCCGAGAAAGATTGAAGACTGCATAAAGTCAACAAAAATCCTACACTGATGTGAGAGAAGGGACTTAGAGTTTGAGGTCAACACCAGGTGTATCTGAAAGTTTCATCTATGAAGGTGTAATGCAATTTGGGAAGAAAGAAAATTTGAGTCCAAGGTACATTGGTCCTTACCAGATTCTGAAGAGAGTGGACAATATAGCCTATGAGTTGGAGTTACCACTATAGTTAATGACCATCCATCCAGTTTTCCACATTTTCATGTTGAAGAAGTGTTTGAGAGATCCACAGTTGGTTGTGCCTATTGAGAGTATTAGAGTAAAAGACAGCCTGAGTTATGAGGAGATTCCTGTTTAGATCCTTGACTGACAGGTTCGCAAGTTGAGGACCAAAGAGATTGCATCTGTTAAGGTGTTGTAGAGAAATCAATTTATGGAAGAAGCTACTTGGGAAGCTGAGGAGGATATGAAAGTTAAATATTCACACCTATTCCCACCTACTGACGATGAAAGAGTTGATCGTAACAATTCCTTCCTATTCCTTGAGATCATTTCTATTTTGAGTTTGACTGACGATAGAGTCCTAGAGTGCGACTGATGATTGAGTTGATTTGCTTATTTGTTTTATTTGCTTGATTAATTGATTGCATGAGTGAGTTATGAGTTGTATAATTGTTGGAGTTTATGATATAATTCGTGCCTTGACTAAGTTCCTAGATTTTTCTCTTCATTCAAGGACGAATGATCCCTAGGGGGAGATAATGTAACACCTCCAAATTCATCCTACCTATTCTAAGTAGAGACCTAGAGGAAATTGAGAAAAATGACTGAGAAAGGTCACTGGAGAAAATCATGAAGGCCATCTACGGCCCGTAGAGTGATGTAAGGCTCGTAGAATAGGAGGCGTAAGTTACCCAGGTAACTTAGTGAAATATTTTCAAGTCTAAGGCTAATGTACGAGATATACCCTATGGGTCGTATATGATTCCACGACCCATAGATTAGGTTTCATATGATGGATAGCTCAAAAATCAACTTTTCAAAATATTAAGTTACGAGTTATCAAACGACCCGTATAAATTTTTATGGCCCGTGGAATAGGCTTTGTAGGTCAAGGTCCCAGAAATCCAGATTTCTTATCCTTGGGACCACGAGTTTTTGGACGGCTCGTAAGTCAACCTATGACCCGTAAAAAGAGGTTTCATAAGTCAAGGTGCAATTTTCAGTACCCCAACTTTTAGGCACCATTACTTACGAGAGACCATTTACGGCCTGTAAATGGATCTACGACCCAAAAATAGGATTTTATAGGTCCACTCGACAATTTTAAGAGAGGTATTTTTATCTATTTTTATCCTTTTTAATTAAATCTCACGATATTTTGGACTTAATTTATGTCCTACATCATAACCCTAAGTGTATTATTCCATAATACACACTTAGAAAGTTCTTAAGAGCATCAAAGAAAGAGAAGAGTGAGGGTTTCAAGTTCAAATGCGAGGATCGATAGAGGATTGATTGTTCTTCCAATTTTCAGGTATGTAAGGCTTCCTAAAGCATATGACTGAGTCCGTCCACGCGCCCTTTCGTTGTTGAGTCGAGTTTGGTAAAAACTATTGAGTATTGATAAACCCTATGATTATAATTTTTGAGTTATTTATAATTATTCTGAGTATTCATGCATGTTTATAAATGAGTCAGTGAGTTAATTGCTAGTTACATAAGATTGAGGTATAAAATTTGCATTTTTTACTATGAGTCCTGAATTGCATCATTCTATATGACTACTGTTGCTTTGATCATATGGAGTCCATGACTGTGGTTGTCTGAGTTGAGTAAATTGAGTATAATTGAGTATGAGGAGAACATTGCATTATAATTGCATGTCCATCGAGCATCGTACTTGTATTATATGATGGGCCTGATTGAGTAGAGTCTAAATGATCGTCTGAGTCAAAATTGCATGCACGGTTGATTTCTTTGATTAGTTAAGTTGATGAGTACTAAGTAGAGATGAGATGAGATGAATTCAATATGGTGAATTCAAGTTGAGTTGCATGAGTACATTTTAGTCTTGAAAGGAGTATCGAACATCGAGTTGGGCTTGAGGACAACGCTCCAGAACTACATTGCCAGCGTAGGATAGTCGTGCAGTTAACTATAGCGGCTCATGTCCCAAAAGATAGACATTCTCTTTGGATCTAAGAGAGAGGTTGATTTCCTTCACCTTGAAAAATTTAGGACGAGCGTGGCAACAACGTCAGCATCGTTGTGCATCACCAAACTCATGGTGGTGGGAGTTTTGTCAGTTAGAGAAACTTCCAAGCAACCCTTGATTGAGCATATCATATTTTAAATTGAGCTTCATATAGCTAAATTTATTTTTCAAGTATGAATTTAAACTTTAAACTTGCATTATTTATTGAGTGGAGTTATGAGTTGATGAGTTGAGTTCCGACTCAAGTTGATTGGTTTGAGTTTGAGCCTTATTTGTTTCCTTGAGCCATTTTACATACCAGTATGTTCTAGTACTGATGTCCATTTGGGTCTGCATCATTAATGATGAAGATACAAGTGATAGAGGACTTCAGCAGGCGCATCGATGAGGTTCAGCTCCCTTGCATCCACAGTTGGTAAGCGCTTCTTGTTATCCGGAGGAGTCTTTCTTTTCATCTTCTGTTGGTTATTTTTGTTTTTTTTGAGTTAGGTAGTCATGGCCTGTCATGGTACCATCTAGACGTTAGAGGTAGAGGCTTCATTAATATTGAGTAGAGGATGATTGAGTATATTTATTTTTCAAACTTGGTCATTAGAGTTACTTCATAAAAGCTTTATCACTTTATTGATGTCTTTCATTTGAGTGTTTTCTTCCGTTGTCGAGTAAGATGTGATGATGAGACTAGGTGGTTCTCTTAGAGAATCAGCAATAGTTCTTCAAGTGCCACCAAGGGTACCCTTCCGGGGCGTGACAGAGTGTGTTAATGAAGGGTAAAAAGTTCAAACAACATTTCTAAGGGCCTTCACGTTTTTAATATAGTATAGATAGATATAGATTATTTGTATTTATACCACTACAACTTCCTTAATTCTCATCATAGTTAGGAACCGCTAATTTTTTGATATATTACATTATTATATTTACGATGTATGTGATGATATTGATTCTATTGAAAGATATATTATTTAGTTGTAATTCTTGTTTGATATCGAATTAAGCAAATTTTGATTTTCGCTTTCCTTGTAATGGACCTAGAAGAGGAGGTACATGTCAAGTATGATATGGGATCATGTCTTCTTAGGACTATTTCGAATATACAATTCAATTTTGATAATATTTTATGCTGATTAAATTTGTAATCTTACATTTTCTTTTAGTGTATAATTATCTTCAAATGCCCACTCTAAAATATTTTTCTATATTTAAATAATTTGATTGATTATTTTTGTGTAGATTTTTTAAATCAATAAATATAATATCAACCATAAATTGCACTAACCATGAAATCTCGTCTGATTAACTTATTTATAAAATTAGGATATACACATATTGGCTCAAGATATATTTTTTGTGTAATTTCACATAATAAAAGCTGATAAAAAATCAAGATTGTTTACTCTGTGTATTTCATGAGATTTGTACAACGTCGTTATTCTTAATTATGTGTCAGAAGTTCAAGTATTTATATCAAGATATCGGGGGGGGGGGGGGGGGGGGGAGAAATTCTGATGGTAGAGGCATAAGTATGAAGTGATTTGTGAGGGATTATTTTTGAATAAAAAATATATGGGTTCTATCTTTTTCATCTTTATGTAGTACTTCTTTCTCCTCTCCTTTATTATTCAACCTTTTTCTTCTCCCTTTCTTTCCTTTCACTTTTTTGAAAATTCTTCTTTCGATTAATTTTTCAAATTAATTGTCTTAGTCATGAATTTTATTTATTCAATTATTTATATTTTATTTTTTCATTTGATAATTGATATGTATATTTATTTTATTTTATATTTATTATATTAAAATATAAAAAAAATTGGGGAATAAAATTATAAGAGGGAGAATTAAAATTTTCACTCACGAGATGAAAGTTTAGATAGTCGATCAACTAAGCTATAATATTTTAACATTATATTTTGCCACACAATTTTGTCTTACTATTCATATATATTCAAACATATCGCATTTTCTCTGTGTCTATCGATTTCAATATTTTTTGCGATCATCGTCGTCTCCTTTCTCCGTCGTAACTAGGGTTTACGTCGGACTCTTTTCGATCAACGTTGGCGAACTTGTTCCTCCCATTCTCTCCGACGAATTCACCTGACTCGACGCCGACGACTTTATAATTCGTCAAAAAATTATTTTTCTGATTTTGCATCAATTTTCACAAAGTATTTTCTCTTCGATTTTTCACCACCATCTAAGTTCACTTCTGGTTTTGGCTAGACCCAAACAATCTTAAGAAAATCAATTTTTCAAGAAAAAATTCACTATTTCTATTTACATCAGTGACAATAGTTGTAAATCGACTGTCTCTTCATTTACGTCGGTGATTCAACGTGCATCGCCGTACATTTTCACTACTAAAAAATACAAAGAAACCAGATAAGAACCAGTGCTGAAGAAATCAAAGTTGCCAGATTCAGATTTCATCGGAGCTTTCGCTACCAATTTCTAACGAAAATCAAGATATCAACCAAAAATTATCAAAATCCCAATGAACTCTAACCCTTTACTAATTTTTTTCTGTATCATTTCATCTTCTAATATTATTTATTGATTAGTTTGAATATTTACTTCTTGTTTATTGTTATTGTTCTTGATTTTTTGCTTACTGGTATTGTTCTTGATTTTGCTTACTGTTGTTATTCTTGAGTTTTGTTGTTTGCATATTGTAGAGGCTTTCCTTACTTGACTTGTTTGTTTGTTGTAAAAATTTACTTGTTAGGGAGTTTTTTTAAGTTGTTAACTATTTATTATTTTTTAATATATTCTATTTCTTCCTTGTTACATACGGTTGTTTGCATATTGTAGTTGCTTTGATTTTTTGTATTTGGCTTTTCAATTATTGTAAATTATACTTTATATTAACTATTTTGTAGGTTTTTTTATTATTGTAAATTATACTTTATATTTACTGTTTTGTATCGTTGGGTTGTTGTTTTCGAGAGATCATATATAGTTTATTGAGTTTTTAGTCCTTAGGTGTAGTTTAGTGACGTTGAGGTCTGATGGTGGATTAGGGTCATGTCGTCGGTTGGGGTTGGATGCAAGGGATAGTTGCGGTAAGAGGGACACAGACTTACTTAAGTTGAGAGTAAGGACGTGGAACATAGAATCACTTACAGGGAAGTCCATAGAACCAGTGAAGAGTCTTAAAAGGAGACAAATTAATATAGTGCATGTTTAGGAGACCAGATGGGTAGGTACCAAATCCCGAAATGTAGACGGGTTTAAACTATGGTACTCGGGTGTCTCTAGAGATAGAAATGAAGTAGGTATCCTAGTAGATGAGAACCTTATGGAGTATATGGTTGAGGTCGATTAAACTTGTGGTCGGTAGTCATCTAGTGAATGTAATTAGTGCATATGTGCCTCGAGTGGGCTTGAATAAAGAAGTCAAAAAGCTCTTTTGTAAAGATTTGGATGAGGTTGTGAAAGGTGTTTTGGATACAGAAAAATTTTCATTGGGGGAGATTTTAATAGCCATATTGGTGCAACTTTTAGCGAGTTTGACGATGTTCATGGAGGCTTTAATTTTAGGGAGAGGAATGGGGGTGAAACGTCTCTCTTGGATTTTGTCAAAGCCTTTGAGTTGGTTATTGCTAACTCATATTTGTCGAAAAGGAAAAATTACTTGACTACCTTTCGTAGTACGGTAGCTAAGACTCAGATTGATTAATTACTTACTCCTCCGAAAGGGCGATAGAAACTTGTGTAAGAATTGCAAAGTTATTCTGAGTGAAAATATTTCCACTCAACATTGGTTTCTAGTGATGGATTTAGAGATTAAGAGGAAAAATAAGAAGAAAGTTATTTATGCCCAACCGAGGATTAGATGGAGAGGCCTGAATCCTACCCTTTCTCGGGAGATAGGAGAAAAGTTGAGTAGTTTAGGGGCTTGGAGTAGCAGCGGAGATATGAACACCATGTGGTATACTACTGCTGGTTGTATTAGAAAAGTAGCTACAGAGGTACTAGGGATTTCGAGAGGGACCTTTGGTGAACGTCAGGGTGATTAGTGGTGCAATGGAGAAGCTCAAGGCAAAGTGAAAGTTAAGAAGATTGCTTATACGGAGTAGTTGAAGTGTAGGGATGAGGATGAAAAGTGAAGGCTTAAGGATATTTATAAGAAGGCAAAGACAAAAGTGAAGACGATGGTGACGAGTTTTATGACAACAACATTTGAGCATTTGTACATGGAGCTAAGTGATAAAGGAGGGGACAAGAGATTGTATAGACTCACAAAAGAGAGAGAGAGGAAAGTTCACAACTTGGACCAAGTGAAGTGAATCAAGGATGAGAAGGGTGAGGTGTTGATGGATGGGACTTTCATTAAGTTAAGGTGGCAAGCTTACTTTCATAAACTCTTAAATTAAAAAGGGCATAGAGATATTGAGTTGGGTGAGTTAGCACACTCCGATAGTCATCGAGATTTTGATTATTACAAGCATTTCAGTGTTGAGGAGGTTAGATATGTTATTAGTAAGATGAAGAGAAGGTAGGCAATCGATCCCGATGAGATTCCGATAGATTTTTGGAAGGACATGGTCAAGGATGGTATGAAGTGGTTGACTAGGTTGTTCAATGCTATTATGAAGACTGTTAAGATGCCCAATGAATGAAGGAGGATTACAATGGTTCCATTGTACAAGAATAAGGGTGATATTCAAAATTGCAACAATTACAGGGGTATCAAATTGTTAAGCCACACCATGAAGGTCCGGGAGAGAGTGACGGAGATGAGAGTTAGAAAAAGAGTGTCTCTTTCATAGAATCAAATCGGATTCATGTCATGACAGTTAACTACTAAAGCAATTCATTTTGTTTGGAAATTAGTGAAAAAATATGAGGAAAGAAAGAAGGACCTTCATATGGTGTTCATTGATCTCGAGAAGGTCTATGACAAAGTTCTGACAGATGTCCTATGGAGGTTTCTAAAGGCTAAAGATGTGTCAATAATGTATATTAGGATGATAAAAGACATGTATAATGAAGCAAAAACTCGGATAAGAACGGTGGGAGGAGACTTAACATATTTTCCTATTGAGATGGGACTTCATCAAGGATCTGTATTAAGCCCTTTTCTTTTTCCCTTAGTAATGGATAAGCTGACATGGTCTATTCAGGAAGAGGTTTCATGGTGTATGTTATTTGCAGATGACATAGTACTGATTGATGAGACTCAGGCTAAAGTTAATGATAGATTGGAGGTTTGGAGACATACTCTAGAATCCAAATGGTTCAAATTGAGCAGGACCAAAATATAATACTTAGAGGTGCAAATTAAGTATTGTGATGGATGAAGCAGACAGTGAAGTGGGGCTTGCCACTCAATCTATTCCCAAGAGAGAAAACTTTAAATATCTTGGGTCCAACATCTAGAGTAGTGACGATATCGATGATTATGTCACACGTCGTATTGGGGAAGCATGGGCGACGTGGAGGCTTGCCTCTGGAGTATTGTGTGATAAGAATATACCACCTAAACTTAAAGGTAAGTTTTACAGAATGGTGGTTAGACCGTCTTTGCTATATGAGGTGAAGTGCTGGTCAATAAAAAAATTACATGTTCAAAAGATGCAGGTCGTGGAGATGAGGATGTTGAGATGGATCTGTGGACATACCAAGAGTGATAAAATTAGGAATGAGACCATTTGGGAGAAGTTAGAGGTGGCCCATACGACTGACAAAATGAGGGAAGCGAGACTGCGATGGTTTGGACATATGCAGAGAAGAAGTACTGATGTTCTTGTTAGGAGGTGCGAGAGGTTGGATTTAAGAATTATATAGAGGGGTAGAGGTAGACCGAAGAAGTATTGGGGGGAGGTGATCAGACAAGATATGGTGAAACTTTATCTTACTGAGGACATGACCTTATATAGAAAGGTGTGGTGGTCACATATTAGGGTAGAAGGCTAATAGGCTAGTAGGAGTAGATTGTTGTCTGGCCTTGTGATATAGTAGGATTAGTCATATCTTTATATCCTGTGTTGTTATTATCCGTCTTATATTTGTTACTTTTATCGTATTTACATACTATCATTTGTTTTTCATTAGTAGTCGCTTTCCTTTCTTTTTTCTTTTTTTTTCTTTTCTCTTTTTTTTCATATCTAGTATCTTCTGCTTATGGGACTTGATTTTTGAGACGAGGATTTTCCGAAAGCAACCTCTCTATCTCTATGAGATAGTGGTAAGGTCTACGTATATTTTACCCTCCCCAAACCCCACTTGTAGGATTCCACTAGGTATGTTGTTGTTGTTGTTGTATTCATATATATTCACTGAAATAAAATAATTACACCAACGATGATAATCTTGTCCCTAATAAAAATTCGTCTATTTTAATTAGCTATTTTTTTTACTATAGATTAAAATAACTATTTATATATAAAAATAATTTTTCTTTTTTGTTGTGGCATTATGGTTGATAGTTTTTTTTTATATAATTATATCTAATCTATTTATTGTAAATATTTAGTACGTTTAGATAATAATCTACGCATATTATTTTTCAAACTCAAAAAATTAATAAAGTAAAGTGAAATTTAATCTTTAATTTAAATACTGCATTTGTTTGCTTCACATCAAATTTGAAAGCGCCTATTTGATGATATGGTGTTCGAATTCTAACAACTAGGAATATATAATTCAGGTTGATTCAAAATTTTAAAATATATAAAATGAAATCAAAGGTGCCGAGTATTTATATTACTAATGATATTCTGATTTTTTTTTAATGGGAGAAGGGTCAAAAATGTCTTTGTACTATCAGAAAGGAGCAAAAATGTCCTTCGTTTATATTTTGGGTCATTTATGCCCTTGTACTATCAGAAATGGGTCAAAAATGTCTTGATACTAACGAAAAAGAGTAAAAAATGTCATTGATTTATACTTTGGTCCAAAAATGCCCTTATCAATGATACTTTGGTCCAAAATGCCCTTATTATTACCAAATGAGTCAGAAATACCCTTCTTTAAATGAATGTATATATATATATTTTTCTTTTTAAACATATTGTATAACTAATTAAAATATTATTTTTAAAGAATTCTTTTGTTATTTTATTTATTTTTAAATCACATTAACTAATAAAAATGTAAGAAATTAATTATTTTTTTAATCTCATTTTATCAATTAAAATAGAACATCGTACCCCCTGTAGCAAATAATATATGTCATAAATATGAGATCATAGTAAACCCAACATTAATTTTTATTTAGATAACAATAAAAATAGTAATAATAATAAAGAAAAAAATTTAAATTTTTTTTCTCAAATTGAAGTAGGATAAATAAAAATTAATGTTTGGTTTACTATGATCTTATATTTATGACATATATT
>JBCEWC010012268.1:0-15988 GCA_038996855.1 Solanum aculeatissimum
TCATTAGTTATTAAGGTGAAACTGGTACGCATTTCCTGAATAGATTCACCTTCCTTCTTAGTGAATTTCTCATACTGTTTTGTCAGCATGTCAGCCTTCGATTCCTTCACTTGAGCATGCATTCATAAGTTGTTCTCAAGCAGTCCCATTTCTCCTTAGCTGTCTCACAAGCAGAGATACAATTATACTCATCAGGTCCTATCCCACAGACAAGTTTCTTAGCTTTGTGGTTTTTCTTGTTCTTCTTCCTATCATCTTCCTTGTACTCCCTTCGAGTTTTAGGAACAAGTCTTGTGATATCACCTTTCTTGACTTCATTCATTGGCACATGAGGACCATCAAGAACGATGTCCCAAAGCTCTTCATCCTCAACCATTTTAAAATCATACATTCTTCCACTAGCCATAGAATTAACCATTAAAATGAGGAGGTCTTGTAGTTGATTGTCCTTCTTCGAATTCGTAGGAGCAACAATTCTTCAACAATATCTTCTATAGGTGCTAACCTTTTAGAAAAAACTTGCTCTGATACCATTTTTTGGCCTGCATGCGTCTACTCTGACAAGGGACTAAGTCCATTTTCATAGAAACAAGAAAGACAAAATATAATAATACAACAGTTTTAACGTGGAAAGACTCCTTACTCAAGTAAGGAAAACCCACGACCTGATCCACAGGATTTAAGCCAAAATCCACTAGCTTCAAAGAGAAAAATGATTACAACACCTTGCAATCTTGAGGATTGATCCACAAATACCTTTTCCCTTTACAAGAAAGTGAAACCTTATTCAATGAAGCTGCAGCAATGCAGCCTACTAAACTAATCTCACAAGGACTAGCTTAGAATTCACACTTCCATCCTAGCTCCCCTAGCTATGGATACAAGCAAAGCACATGAGAACTTCTAATCAAAACCCTAGATTCCTTTGTAGATGAGGATCGGGTTCACATTGAAGCACAAGGAAATGAAACTAAAGAAAGGTTTGAAAGGATCGGTGAAAGCTTGAACACCATGGTTGTTCTTCAATGTTTTTTTAGAAACCAGAATATCTCAATTTTTGAATGTGGGAAATGATTCTACGGCTTCCAATTTGCAATATATCAATTTGAAAGGATCGTTGAAAGTGTGATGTTTGCTCTTGTTTATTTTCTCAGGATTTCAGTGTTGGCTTAGCTCTGAGCATGAGATGCAGTTTTTGCACTAAATAGGCAATTTACGAGACCCTCTGCGGGTCGTGGGTCATTCCATGAGTCATAGAGAGGGTACGTTTGTTCATCAAGTGAGGGGTGCAAATGTGAAGTCTACTTTACGAGACCTGAGTATGAGCCATCGACCTACATACGGGTCGTAGAGTGAGCTCGTGAACTGAGGCAGTTTAAAGTGAAGAATCTCTGAAAGTGGCTCAGACTAGACCCTTCTTGGGTTATGGATGATTTCACAACTTGTGAAGGAGGTTTCATACCCATCTCCAGTAGCTGATAAGCATTTCACGAGACCCCGACTCACGGGTCGTGAACTGTCATACGGGTCGTATCAAAGGCTCATGTCCAGTGCTAACATAGTTGTCCTATTTTATTTTGACTTTTTATTTCTAGTACTATAAATAGTTGTTTATGTTTTTTACGAATATACAGAGGAGGAAATGTTAGAGAATGAGAGAAAAATACTTGTGAACATCTTTTGTGATTTTTATTTAATTCAAGTTTGCAATTCCATTGAGTTTTCGGATTTTGTTCATCAATTCTTGTTGCGTAAGTTATTTAATTATGTATTCTCCTTACATGATTTTATCTAAAAAAATAAGGATGCGTGACTAAGTCCACAACTAGGGTTGTGGGAACCATGACACACTAGCAAAGTAAAATAGGATTACTTGCAATTTCTTGAATGGTGATTAGGATGCATTAATTAACTTCTTCAAATTAACTGAATTTTAATGGAGGCCTACGTTAGAAATCGCCTTGTATCACCTGCTTGATCCAGGAGGTGACGAATAGGAAAAGAAGTAATTAACAGAGGTTTAGTCTGGGATGAAAAGTGAGGGTTAGCAACAACACATCACAGAGACCAATCCAGTAATATGATGAAATTCACCTAGATGCTCGATCAAGAATTTAGGAGAACATAACTCACTGTCCTGCACCTACATACCAAATAAGAGGCGCGAGTGTCCGAAAACACTTAGCTAGAAAGTCATGGGAAACATGTTGCCCTAGTTAGTTTCTGTACTGGTTGCATACAAAATCTTCCATTGTAGTTAGGATTTACTTTTACCGCAATTTCCCCCTTTTCACATTTTAGTCATTTTTATTTTTCTTTGTCTAGAAGATACTAGAGTATATCTAGTCAAGTTACTGAACGTGTGCTAATGCAGGGTCTACCTTATTCCTCGTGGGACTGATACTAACCATGTTTGATTTAAATACTTGTACGACTGCTTCAAAACCTCCTAGTAGAGGTGGGTGCTAAGCATAAACGCGCAACGTTGGCACAACATTTAATGGCACCATTGCCGGGGAATATGGCTAGACTTAATTAGCATAGTGTAATTTGATTGATTGCTCTGTATTTCCCTAATTATATATTTTTTGTTGTTTTTGTTCTGATAAAGGGTTTAGGTGATCGATGCATGTCAACAAGCAGAAGTCGAGGCACTCCTTTGATTCCTTTTGATCCTGAGATTGAGCAAACTAGAAGGAAAATGGCCCTCCAACCCGATAATGATGTGGAGAATGTAGTGAATGCTGTATTAAATCCTAATGAAGACAACCCGCCAATAGTCATCCCATAGCCGGAGGGACTCCGAACAGCAACAAATGATTAGAATTAATATTGGCTCAACCCGATGGTTGTGGATGTCATTGGGGCAATAGTGCCACCTACATTGCCAAATAACACGAAGTTTGTTATCTCAAATGGATTGTTGCAAATACTTCAGAACCGCGGGCTATTTGCAGGACTACCATTTGAGGATCCACCCAATCACCAGCACAATGTTGTCTTTGTTTGTAAGAGTGTAATGGGAAACCAAAATCTGTCCATGGATGCATTGGGCTTTGTTTATTCCCATTGTCTCTTACAGACAATGTAACATCGTGGTTGGCTGAGCTCCCACAGAGTTCCATCACTAGATGAGTTGATCTCTAGACAACCTTTTTAGAGAGGTATTTCCCTATCTCCAAAAAGCTCAAGCTGAAATAGGAAATAAATAACTTTGAGTAATTGCCTGGTGATTCGATTGGTACTACCTGGAAGCGGTTTTCAAAGAGTTTGAGACGGGTTCTTGACCACAATATTGTGGATAAGACTCTGGTTGAAATCTCTTATATAGCCCTTGATGAGAATGGGCAAGCAGTTGCTGACACCATCATAGGTAGTTTGTTCATAGTTCACACATTTCAGGAGATTGCTGAGCGACTAAAGAGGGTGGTCAAGAGAAATTGTGCATGGGGAACCTGGGATAAAGCCACAACACGAAGTTCATTCACTGTGACTACAACTCTAGTGCAGACATAGTTTAGTGAAGAGGTAATGTAAGAGCTCGCACAGATCAGTACCAATGTGGAGTTGTTGATGAAGCAGAATGCTGAGAAGGTATATGTAGTTGCTCATCACCAATCTGGGCACCTACGTTTGAGGAGCCCTACTTTGAAGATGAGGCTTGTTTTGTGGAAGAACAGATGGGGGGTTTCCGGACCAATGCCCAGGGGTTCAATCAGGACTACTAGCGCCAAGGGCAAGAAAACCAAGGTCGGAACTTAGGTCATAAGGCAGCCTAAAATAACAATAACAAGAATGGCTTCTATGATCAAAATAGAGGTTAGAAGAGAGATGCTGAGTGGGATCGCAGGGATAGTTATAGAAGCGACACTTTTGTTCCACCCTACAATTGTGATACTTTAGCCGGTTCGTCTAGGGTAAGGACATGTTCGAGAGGTTGATGAAAAATACTGATGCACAGGATGAGATGCTGAGAGGGATGAAGTATGACATCTCAAGCATAAACTAGAAGATCCAGTCTTATTCCATAGCAATTAAATAGCTCGAGCAACAGTTTGGCCAAATCTCAACCCAGCTCAACCAGCGTCAAAAGGGTACCTTGCCTAGTAACACTGTCCAAAACCCAAAGAATGAAAGATAGTGTATGGAAATCACTACATGTAGTGAGAAGCAGACCACTGACCCTACGATGCCTACAGTTGAGGAAGATTGTCATGATGAGGGTGTTGTGGATGAGCGGGTAGAAATGGAAAATATTGGTGTGCTGACTGAGGAAAGCAATGCAGTGCTAGCACTCTCGAAACCCATCCATCGCCTTCTCCTCCTTTTTCGCAAAGATTAAAGAAACAGGAGGAGGAAGGGAAGTTCAAATATTTTCTTTCCATGTTAAAGTAGTTGTCCATCAACATTCCACTGATCGAGACATTGGAGAAGATCCTCGGGTATGCTAAATTCATGAAGGACCTGGTGTCAAAGAAGTGCACCATTAGTCAGAAGCTCTCACATGAGCTCCAATACTGCAGTGCTATCTACACACAGTCCTTGGTTTAAAAGAGAGAAGACCCTGGTGCATTCACCATTCCCTGCACTATCGGGGATGTAGAATTCGTAAGGCCATTGTGTGATCTCGGTGCCAACATTAACTTAATTTCCCTTGTGATCTTTAAGAGATCAGCTTGGTATCCCCCACACCGACTAGTATACAACTCTTAATGGCTGACCTCATAGTGAAGAAGCTAGTAGAGATCTTGTATGATGTCCTTATTAAAGTGGACAGTTTATATTCCCTGTGAACTTCGTGATCTTGGACTACGACGTCGACTTTCACATTCCAATCATTTGGGGAAGGCCTTTCTTGGCCACTGGATGGGCCATGGTGGATATTGAGTCTGACCTTCTCAAGTTCAAACTGAACGACGAAGAAGTCACTTTCAACCTTTGTAGATCAATGAACAGACCTGATGAGCTTAAGATTGAATTTTACGTTGTTGATAAAGTCTGAGTAATTAGACAGTCCGCATCATGCCGCAATGTTAAATCAGGCGCTGCTTGGGAGGCAACCCAAGATATTTTTGTAATAATTGTAGTGTAGTGTTAGTTTTTAGCATTAGGTGTTAGATTATGCTAGGTTTTTGTAATTTTAGATGGTGAATTTTAGATAATGGACTGGAATCATATAGGGTAATAGTGTATTTATGCAGGTTTTGAAGGTACCAGACCAAGTCAGCCAAACTTTAGTGGAAATGAAGCAAAACTGGAGTCCATAACATGTTATATGGGTCGTGCTACATTACACGACCTGTAGAATGTCTCGTGGAAGCCTCCATTGAGCAAGGACAATAGGCACCTTAGTCTATGAGCCAAACCCACAATATGTATGTAGAACTACGGGTCGTGGATTGGGTTCGTGGACCCCAAACAAGTACTCAAATTGTTACTAAGTGTCAATGGTCATCTACTAGTTATATCACAAGTCGTATCACATCATACGACTCGTATCACGATTCGTGGATAATTAGTAAGGGTTAAAGGGTTGAGGCCTTTCACAAAATCCCAATTCACGGGCCGTTGAGCAATCCACAACCCGTAATCGGGCTTTTGTAAATCCAAAAATCCTTCGGTCAGACCCGACCCGATACACTTTAAATAGAGGTCAAATAATTTTAACCCCTTTTTATTTGAACTCGATAATGGAAAATACCCTACCCCCATTGATCCTACGTCAAAATTTGACCACTTTTCGTTGTTTCACGTCATCTTTCCTGCTAACATTTTGAAGACCCCCTCTCTCTTGGGTTTCGAGCCCTATTCCACTCCCTTATCACTCTCCTGCTAATTTTGGTTCAATTTAGTAAGCTTATGATGTCTATACTTTACCCTAATTGAATTATGATTAATTATCGAGTATTGACTTGGGTTTGGAATAGATTATGGGAGTCAAAGTCGATGAAATTACCTTATTGTGCTTGCCATGAATTTGAAATGTTAGATTTAGGGTAAAATTGACGTCGGACAAGGTGGTATGGTCAAATTAGGTGATAACATAGCCACTCGGTCGTGTTAATCATGTTGAAAATGCATATACATGGCCCAGTTGTCGTACACATAATGATGGGTGGTCGAAATGAGTGAAATGTATTTTCGACTATTCTGATGTGGTAGGGTATGTTTAGTGTCAAACACCTTAGGATACAATTGCCGTTTGATGCTTAAATCCTTGTGGGCATAGGTTTAAAAATGGATAAAAATGCTAGAGGCAACTCGTAGAGGAGATTTTAAGGGAAATTGATACACTGGAAAGAGTTACGAGGGTCTTTCACGACCTGTGGATCAGTCCATGAGTCGTTATTGCCCCTCATGAAAGGTTCCAATGGTAATATTCTCTTGGGGTTTCATCATACGAGTCCCTTCACGATTCGTAGATGAGGTGTTATATGAGTTACTAGGGCCTAAACCTGACTCAGTACTTATTTCCACGACTCCATCTATGACTCGTAGAACATTCTATGGGTCATTACTGGGTCTCGTAGAATATAGTCTAGTAGGTCAAACAGGACCATACACTGACTTATGATACCCTCCACGAGCCGTAGATCAGTCCACGACTTGTAAGTAGGATCTCATGAAACCAGAATTCTTTCCAGTTTATTTCCAAAATTCTCTTGTATTCTTGATTGATTTTTCATGGAACTAACCAATTTTTTGATTGTGTGTCTCGCAGGTACTATGGCCCCAAAATCTAAGAAAGATGCGATACGAGAAATAAAGGCCCGCCTACGAGACGAGGCTACTGAGTCGGAGTATGCTACCGAGACTAGTGGCTCTATAGAGGAGCTTGGCATCCAACCAGACTCTGATATAGAACCACGTCAGACTTAGGCGACTTCCCGACATGCTTCATCATAGGCTATTGTAGTTTGACATCCCAGTTTGACAAGGGAGAGGATTGAACTAGCAGTAGCATCTATATGACCTCCTCCGAGAAGAGGTCAGGATGGGATCGAGCTAGCAGTAGCATCTAGATGACTTTCTCCGAGAGGAGGTCAGGATCTGAGTCTAAGGAGGGGTCAGACACCTCACCATCCTCCATCCCTCACGCACCTGAGTCATCTCTAGATGCAGTAGATAGTAGGTGGTGCATGAAGGGCATGCAAACCATCTTCATGGAGGATATTCAGCCCAACACGCAAGGTTATCCCGCTCGTTCTATGTTGGAGGAGTCCCGAGTCATCACTATAGGGATCAACGCTGGGGTTGGAGGACATGATCACACAGTACGAACTCCAATTGGTGGCTCAGCCAGCAGGGAGGTACTCACCGGCATTGGTGAGGGAGTTGTACGCCTTCTATGCCGCCACAATACGCAACACTCTTCCCAAGGGGAAGAAACCCCTCAGTCAGCCCAACTTTGAGAAGGTTCAAGTAAGAGGTTGGATGGTGGATATATCAGATGAAACCATTTGGCACATGTTTTTTGGACCCGAGTTCACAAACCCCAGATCGACAATAGAGTTCAACTGCAGAGTAGGGCAAACGCGTGACATAGGCGTCATGAAGGACTCAGAGCATCGGGCTTGTTTGATGAGATGGGTGTATACCCACATTTCTGCACCTGGTCCAGACCTTGTATGGGTAGCCACACCCTCGGAGCCTATTGTCAAGGCTTTTCTTAGCTTTCTCGTCAAAGTTTGGTGGGCGGTGGTATGCTCGAGGATCTGGCCTATGCTTGTAGATAACACCCTGATGCTGGAGATAGTTGTTCTGGTAGCCAACATCTTAGCCGGCTATGTCATTGATTGGGCTACGCTAATTATAGAGCATATACATGATGCGACCCTGAGTAGGTCCACGACAATCCCTTTCCCATGATTGATACATAAATTATGTCTGGTGGCAGGGATTCACATTACACACCATGTGGATGTCATCTTCACCGTGCAACGCACATTAGACGCTGACCTAATCAAGGACGATGATAATCCAGCTTCTATGAGTAGGACACCCAGGACGCACATAGTACTTCTAGACCTACTTGCCTCCATGCCTATGATCGAGCCATCTAGCTCGGGTGTTGCACAGACCACTGAGGTCCCCCCACAAATAGAGACTATTGAGGAAAGAGGGCCCACTATTGCTACTGATGTTGTCCTAGTGTCGGTGTTTGCATCATGAGCACCTGCCAGCATTGCATTTGTGTTGGCAGTATCATTCCAGGCCCTGACATAGAGATTGGCACACGTTGAGTCACAGTTGGCTTAACTTCTATAATAGTTGAGGCCTTAGGTCTGCCAAGTTGTTAAAAGGTGGAGAGTATTATGCAGGCGTTCACCATCACTATTATTAGAGAGGGACTTGCACTGGTGGACGCTCGCATCAATGCTTTCAAGAAGCAAATCCAGATAAGTCTCCGTATAGCGGCTTTAGTTGATCTGTTGGCCATGCAGATGGAGGTTCAGCAACTCTGGGCCAACATTGCTGCAGTATTGGTTGCACCAGTAGGTTTTCCATCTGCTACACCAGTTGCAATACCTATCATTGACATGTTCGCTCCAGAGGAGCCTACACATACTTTTCTCAGGAAGTGGCCTCACATAGATGATCCAGATGCAAAGTGCCGGAGTGTAGAGCGGACAGATGAGGAGGAGCTGAGGATCACTCTTTCCAGATCTTGAGAGGAGGAGGAGGGAAGATAGGAGAGCACATGATAGATGCTTAGAGGAGTGAGTTCCTCCCATTCTGCTCTGACAGAATAGGATTCCACCAGGTCTTTGGAGGGTGGATACATGAGATCGAGAGAGGTGCTTAGGCGCCCAAGTATGTTCCTTTATGATCCCTGTATTTTATATGTTATTTTTGTGCATTGAGGACAATGCAAATTATTTTTTATGGGGTGTGGGTGGTTATATAGTCTCGGTGAAGTCTGAGTAACCTTGACCTATAACTACCCTAAATTTTGACATCCAAAGGGTTTTCTTGCCTGTGTTCTTTTCCTGTGGATTTTATTTTATGTTGAACCATTATATCTAGGATGTTTTAAGTAGCATGTGTAGTATATAGTATTAATACCATTGGCATAGTAAGTTTTTGTGTAAAAATGATACCTACTAATTTCTTTTTGTTAGTTTGTTAGTGATCATGCATGATTAGGCTATCCTTATAGTGTTTGTCCTGACAAGTATATATCTGTAATAAAAAGCATCATCTGATTAGTTGTGTAAAATATGTAAAGCAGTACCATGAGTGAGTGAGCATAATTGTATGATTCTCTACTGTATTGTGTTTCAAAACTTGCCCTGTTACTCAGGATTTAGACCTTAGGTTAGTTGGATTGGAAAGGATCTTAGGCCATTGTTCTAATTCAGCCTACTTAGCCTAAACAACCAACAAAAATATAATTATCACTTGGTCCCTATTTTGAGCCTAACATTGACCCTGTTCTTTGTAAACACCTAATATCCTGAGCCTTAATAAATGATACATCCCAGTTCGACCCTAGTCTTTCCTTGAACACTATGAACCTCAACTCATGCTAAAAGCCTAAGTTAAGGGTGGCTACCGAACAAGTGGCCCTGGTCCGAAGGTTAGATATTGTGCACCTCAGCTTAGGCCAAAAACCTAAGTTGAGGGTGGCTGGTACAAGGGAAGTCATAAAAGAAGAAAAAATGCTTAATGATATAAATAAAGAAAAAAATTAATTAAAAAGGTGCAAGAAAAATGAGTAATTTGCCAAAATTTGAAAGAGTATACATGAATAAGGGAAAAGTATTAAAAAGAAGAAATACGCACCCCTAGACAGGCAAAAAATAAGAGAATAGGAGAAGAAAAGAGAAGTGATAGGTTGGTAGGGCGAAAGTGGTAAATAATGCAGTATCAAGGAGGGTCGTAGTCACTATTTATCCAGATAATCATTCCAAAGCTCCCCGAGCCTACATTACAAGCCTGAAAAGTCCTTACGTGATCCTAGTTCAACTAGTTGACAGATCATGAGTCTATAGTATAGGGGCAAACATATGGAATTAGGTACAGTAGTTGAATGTCTTTTGCGAGAGTGTTCATTTTTGATACAGTCCCAATGAACATAAACTAAAAATCATAAATTATATCATCCAGAGTGTTGAGGGGACTTCTTTCAGTGAGGGAACTTGCATTGTACTATTACACACGACTAGTTCAGTGATATGTCATATACTTATGGTTGCATGACTTGTCATAGTTGCACTACTAAAAATTAATAGTCTTCATTGGTTCACTAGAAAGCTAACTGATATGGCTTTTGAGGAAAATTGGGTATCTATTTGAGGTTTTGATGTACTCTGTGCCATTGGATTGATTAATGTGTCTCTGTGCTGCTTAGGTAGATTGAGTCCGTCGCTTGAGGACAAGCAACAATTTTAAGTTGAGGGTGTTGATGTGCTATCAAAATACAACATTTTTAATGCTTGAAACTTGGGATTTTGTACATTCTCAAAGCGATGTTAGTAAGTTTGATGTTTGTTCTTGTTTGTTTTTGCAGGATTTCAGTGTTGGAATAGTTCTGAGTAGAAGATGTAGTTTTTGTACTAAAGAGGTAGTTTACGAGACCCTTTACGGGTCGTGGGTCATTCCACAAGTCGTAGAGGGGGCTTGTTTGTTCGTCCAGTGAGGGGTGCAGACGTGAAGTCTACTCTACGAGACTTGAGCACGAGTCATGGACCAACATACGGGTCGTAGAGTGAGCTCGTGAATTGAGGTAGTTGAAAGTCAAGAATCTCTAAAAGTGACTCAAACGAGACTCTTTACGGGTTTTGGATAACTTCACAACTAGTGAAGGAGGTTTTGTACCAATCTCCAGTAGCTGAAAAACCTTTAAAAGACCCCGACTCACGGGCCGTGAACTATCATACAGGTCATATCGAAGGCTCGTGACCAGTGCCGACACAATTATCCTATTTGTTTGACTTTTTATTTCTAGTACTATAAATAGTTTTTTAGATTTTTTTATGAATAGACAGAAGAGGACCAATCAGAGAACGAGAGAAAAATACTTGTGAGCATCTATTGTGATTTTTAATTAAATCAAATTTGCAATTCCATTGAGTTTCCAAATTTTGTTCATCAACTCTTGTTGTGTAAGTTTTTAATTATGTATTCTCCATACATGATTTCTGCTAAAATAATAAGGATGTGTGGCTAAGTCCACAACTAGGGTTGTTTGAACCATGACACACTAGTAAAGTAGAATCGGATTACTTGTAATTTCTTGAATGGTGATTAGGATGCAATAATTAAATTCTTCAAATTAATTGAATTTAACGGAGACCTATGTTAGAAATCGCCTAGTATCACTTGCCCGATCCAAGAAATGATGAATAGGAACAGAAGTAATTAACCAAGGTTGATTGACCATTTCTCAATTAATTAGGCTACTAGGGGTATTAGTTTTGGTCTGGGATGAAAAGTGAGGGTTAGTAACGACACATCACAGAGACCGATCTAGTAGTGTGATGAAATTCACCTAGATGTCCCATCAAGGATTTAGGAGAACTTAACTCATTGTACTACACCTATACACAAAATAAGAGTTGCGAGTATCCAAAAGCACTTAGCTAGGAAGTCATGGGGAACACGTGCCCTAGTAAGTTTCTCTACTGGTTGCATAAAAAATATGCTATTGTAGTTAGGATTTACTTTTACCGTAATTTCTCTTTTTTTACATTTTAGTCATTTTTATTTTTCTTTGTTTGGGAGATACTAGAGTATATCTAGTCAAGTTACTGAACGTGTGCTAATCCAAGATGTACCTTATTTCTTGTGGGACTGACCCTAACCAAGTTAGGTTTAAATACTTGTACGATTGCTTCACAACCGTCTAGTAGGGGTGGGTTCTAAGTAAGCACAGAGTCGACATAATATTTTGGAGTCCAATATGCCGCGTCAAGTAGAGTCTTATTCATGGGTGTGTTGTGCACCATACCTATGAGTGAGAGGCTATGGGGATGTTTTAGGAATTATTTCACTTCATTGTCCTTTATGTCGTGCTATGAAACATGTCTTGAAGTCTTGTAACTCTGATGATGTTCAGATACATGACCTATTTCCATTCCTCCTTATTATATGGCACTGGCTGAATTGAAGGAGTTGAAGGATCAATTGAAAGACTTGTTGGAGAAAGACTTTATTAGGTCAAACATTTCACCTTGGGGTGCTCTTGTGTTTTTTGTAAGGAAGAAGGATGGGTCACTATGTATGTGTATTGACTATCGATAATTAAACAAGGTAACCATAAAGACTAAGTACATGTTGCCTAAACTCGATGAATTGTTTAATCAACTTCAAGAGGGCTACTCATTTCTCAAAGATAGATCTTCGTTCTGGCTATCATCAGTTGAAGGTAAGAGAGTGTGATATTCCCAAGACAACCTTCCAGACTAGGTATGGACATTTTGAATTTGTGGTAATATCTTTTAGTTTGACTAATGCTCCAGCTGTGTTTATAGATCTTATGAATCGAGTGTTCAGGACCTTTCTTAATGGCCTTGTGGTTGTCTTCATTGATGATATTCTAATTTACTCCCGAAGTGAACAAGAGCATACAGATCACTTGAGATTGGTTCTTCAGACTTTGAGGGAAAAAAACTTATTTGCCAAATTTAACAAGTGTGAGTTTTGGTTGGGTAAAATGGATTTTCTTGGTAACATTATGTCAGGTGATGGCTTTAAGGTTGATCCAAGGAAGACGAGGCTGTAAAGAATTGGCCTAGACCATTGACTCCTCCCGATATTCAAAACTTTATTGGGCTAGCTGGCTACTATCGAAGGTTTGTTAAGGATTCCTCATCTATTGCATCTCCTTTGACTAAGTTGACTTAGAGGAAGGCCAAGTTTGTATGGACTGGCAAGTCTGAGAAGAGTTTCTAGACTTTGAAGGAATGACTTACATCGACTCCTATTTTGGCTCTACCAGATGGCTTAGATGGGTTTGTGATTTATTGTGATGCTTCTCAGATTAGGTTGGGAAGTGTGGCTCATGTTGATTAAGGAAAGAAGGAGTTGGTAAATGATGTGCACCATTTGGCTAGGTTGGGTGTTAGATTAGTTGACTTCGATGATGGTGGTATTCATGTTCAAAATGGAGCCAAATCTTTTGTGGTTGTGGATATCAAGAAAAAGCAAGATTTAGACCCATATTTGGTTGAATTGAAGAAGTTGGTTGTCGAAAACAAGATTGGGGGTTTTCTCCCAAGGGGGAAATGGTGTGCTTCGGTATCTTGATCGGTTGTGTATTCCCGATGTTGATGGGCTTAGAGAGATGATCATGAGTGAAGCTTACAACTCTTATTATTCTATACATTCGAGATCCACCAAGATGCATCGGGATTTGAGAGAAGTGTATTGGTGGCATGGCATGAAGAGGGACATAGCCAAGTTTGTGTTTGAATGCCCTAGGTTTCACCAAGTGAAGAAGGAACATCAAAGGCCTGACGGCTTGACCCAAGACATTGAGATACCTACTTGGAAGTGGGAAGATATAAATATAGATTTTGTTGTTGGCTTGCATCGTACCCATAAACAATTTGATTCTATATGGGTTATTGTTGATCAAATCACCAAGTCCACTTATTTTCTATCGGTCGAGACTACTTACAATGCCGAAGATTATGCTAATTTGTATGTCCGAGAATTGGTAAGGTTGCATGGTGTACTTATGTCTATCATATCGAGTCGTGGTACTCAATTTACTTCTCATTTTTAGAGATCATTTCAAAGAGGACTTGGTACTAAGGTTAAATTGAGCATCGCTTTCCATCTTCAAATTGAGGGATTATGTATTGAAATTTAAAAGAAATTGGGATGATCATGTACCGCTTATCGAGTTTATCTACAACAGTGGTTTTTATGCTAGTATCGGTATGGCTTTATTTGAAGCTTTGTATAGTAGGAGGTATAGATCCCCAGTGGGATGGTTTGAGTTGGGTGAGATGGCATTGATAGGGCTAGACTTGGTGGTTGAGGCTATGGAGAAAGTGAAGTTTATTAGAGAAAGGTTGAGAATGGATCAAGTCACCAAAATTCTTACTCGGATGTTAGGAAGAGGAACTTGAAGTTCATGTAGGTGATTGGGTTTATGTGAAGGTTTCACCTATGAAGGGTATTATACGTTTTGGTTAAAAAAAAGGGTAAGTTGTGTCCCCGGTATGTTCGACCATATGAGATTGTTGAGCAGATTGGTAATATTTCTTATAGATTGGAGTTGCCTTTGGATATGAGTTCTATTCACCCAGTGTTCCATGTGTCGATGTCAAGGAAGTTGGTTGGTGACCCAAGGTCTATTGTGCCTTTGGAAGGTGTTGCGGTTGAGGAGAACTTGACTTATGAAGAGGTGCCGGTTGAAATCTTAGATAGGCAAGGAAAATGGCTTCGCAACAAGGACGTGGCTTTGGTTAAAGTGTTTTGGAGAAATCAACGTGTGGAAAGTGCTACATGGGAAGGAGAGTTGGACGTGATGAGGTGATATCCCTATCTCTTCTAATCTACTCAAGCCTAAGGTACGAGGTTCTTTCTATTTCAAATGGTCCTAATTCTTTATCCCTTGAGTTTCAAGATGTGACACGCATACATGTGCACGAAAATGATTTGAATGATGTTTTGACATGAGTTTCAATGACTTTATGATTTTCAAATGATGAAATATGCATTGCGTCTTTATGTTGAAATGTTTCTTATTTAAGTCAAGCCTTGTTTTAGCCCATTCGAGGACGAATGTTCTCAAGGGGGAGATGATGTAACAACCCGTACTTTTGAAAGCCTTGTGAAGATGGTTAGATCTGAATTTGAACCTATTTTGGTTGGTTAATGATCTACATGAGTTTCTCTTAAGTGGCCATGTTCAAAGAAATCACATTGGTTAAGTTTTGCATGAAGTTTTGTGAAAGCAATGACTTTAAATGGTCATATCTCTCTGCAAAAGTAGAACTGGGTGGGCCATGAACTATCAAATTTAAGATCTTTGAGTTATTATTCCAACACACTTGGTTTTACTTGATTTGGAGCTCGAATGAAGAAGTTATGGCCTTTTTCGTAAGACTGCCTGTGCAGGGATATTTCTGGAAAATTTTACCAAGGCATGGCACTACGGGACCCCATACAGGTCGTGAGCCACCAAATAGCTCGTTTGGATGTCTCATGGTCCTTAATACAAGTTGTAACGAAGTGTTTCATGAAGGTATTGACCCAAGGACTGGTTCTAAGTATGAAATTACCGTTTTGGAAACTTGCGTCATGTTGACGGGAGGCCAAACGGCCCGTAAAGCCTTGGACGGCTCGTGTGGCTTCTTCTTGTGTAATCCTTGACTGGTTAATGACCAATTCAAGCCACACGGACCACTAGATGGTCTGTGAGACATCACACGGCCCGTGAAAGTGGTCGTCAAAGTGTTGATGTGAAATTATTTCTAAGTATGGAATCTCACATAAACTGTTGGAAGGGTCAACTTTAACTAGTCATATCTCTTTGCACTGGAAGAACTGGGTGTCCCATTACCTATCAAATTGAATCTGTTTGAGTTATCTTTCTAAGGCAACTGGTTTCACTCAATTATGAGTTCGTTTTAAGAAGTTATGCCAGTTTTTGTAGAAATTGTCTGTGCTAAGACAGAGAGCTTCATGACCCGTGAAGAGGCTCACGACCTGTGAAGTTGGCCGTGGGGGCTTCAGGATAAAATTTTAAGGGTTGTTTTACTGTGGTATTTTTGATATTTTGGCTCATCCCAAAGGTTTTTTAAGACCTTTATGCCCCTCCCCCCATTACACTCCTAATCAGATTTTATTCATTCATTCATTCTCATTCCTCATTCAACACTTTGAATTACATTCAAGTTTACTCTTAAGAACTCCTCTCAAAACTCTAGCAATAGCTTGGGAATCAAGGGAATGCTCTATTCTTTATCAATTCTTCTTACTTTTCTTGGCTAATCAAGGTATGTGGGATTGATTCATGGTTCTTCTTTCA
>JBCEWC010012269.1:0-15988 GCA_038996855.1 Solanum aculeatissimum
AAATTTAAAGAGTTAGGGTTCATAGGGTCTTCAAGGATTAAAGAGGATCCTTGAATCAAGTCCCACATACCTTAATTTCACCAACCATAAGCAAAGTCAAACTTTGTCAAGGTCTTCTTCTCCGAATTCCCAAATCTTTCTTCAATGGAGGCCAAGAGAGTCTTAGAATCTTAAGAGAGAGTATAGGATAGTTTTAATGGATGAATGTGGGTTTGGGGAATGTTTTAGGTGTTTAGGAGACCTTAGGGTACCAAAAAGGGGCTTAAGGAAATGTTAAATCACGAGAATACCATTAATAAAACACAACTTTCCGAAACTAAGCAATGTGAGATGGCTGATACAGTGCCCATCTAGGGTCACACGACCCATGTGCCTGCTCCATCAAATAACACCTAGTCAAATTTTCAACGCGAACTCTCGGAGGACTCTCTGTCACACTTGACGAGCACCTACACGGACTGTCTGGGGTTCAACGGACTGTCTGGGGTTCAACGGACCGCGTAATTGTCCCGTAGTCCCTCCCTTAGCCATTTAGGCTTTCCAAAACTTGACCAATCCACTGTCCCACTAGATGGGACAGTTTCACGGACCGTCCAAGCTCAAATGGACCGTCTGAGGTTCCGTGGCTTTGGACTTGGTCTAGGGGGTGGTTCCTAGCCACACATAGCTCACTGTTACACCCCACAACACCCCTCACGTACCGTGTCAAGTTTCAATGTCCGTTTCCCTACCCTTAGCCACTTTTCTGAGCCTATCTCCAATGTCTTCCGAATTTCAGGCAGTCCCACTGTTTGAGCCATAACGTCCTCATCCGAACTCCGAATTGAGTGAAACTAGTTGCGCTACGAAGCTAACTCAAATAGATTCATGTTGATATAAAGTATCCCACATGGTTAAACCCACATCAAAAGTTTTGACCATTTAAAGTACACTGCCAAAACTGTCCCTCTAGGCCACCAACTAGCCAGTTTTGCATTCGGCCACTTAAACTCAACCCGTGGCTACCAAAACATAACCATGACCATTATTACATCATATAAGGCCAATCATAAGGAGATTTCAAAATATTTTGGGTTGTTACACTATAATAGTAATATTTTAATGAAGTATGAAATATGTTTAAAGCTATGTATATGCATGATTTATGTATTTCATGGGATATGACTTAGCATTGATAAGTCTTGGTAAATTCCAATGGCCTATAATTATGTGTCATCATAGGAATGATGTTCAGGTTTATAAGCCTTAAAGTATGATAATGGATCCATAAAGCTTTTAATGGACACTCACCATGCTAGGATAAAGCCTAAAGGGTGAGGTCAAATGATGGGTTCTCACCGTGCTAGGATTGATCCTATACGGTGAGGATCGAGTTTACCTTGGCAAAGTAGACTACTCTTTTGCTTGGTGTAGAGGGAGCATCAAGATTCCATGTAATAGTCTGCATGGTCTTATTATCGATTATGGAATTATTACCACATATGTATGTTAGGATTATGAAGGATCTTTATAATAATTCCATTGAAGATTTTAAACTTTCATTGCTCGTACATATTGTGTCCTTATTCTATTGATTATGATTATGCATATTGTTATTATGTTATGATGTTCCTTGATGCATGGCATACCTATTTATTTAGTACATTCCACGTACTAATACATACTTCTTTGCCTATATGATCTAACCATGTAGGAACGGATGATGGGACTACACTTCCAGTCCGTGGCTAGATTTGGAGTTGAGCATTTGAGGACTTATTGGTGAGTTTCTATGCTTTGGGAACAAGCCCTTTTATGATATTTTCCTTATATTGAGACTTTATACCTTCTCTTTGATATATATCTTGAGGGTGATCTAGTAAGTTATGTTTTAGTCCCCGCAAAGATATTATATTATAGAGGCATGATTTGGAAGTTATTGTTGAGTAATTTCTCCTAAAGGAAACTATGATTTCTATATGAATATGTACACTTGCTTATTCTCTTATGTTATGCTTCTCTTACCCTATGTATACTTATGATATGAACACGAGGCTTGGATGAAATACCTTTGAGTGTCACATTCATCGTATCATTGTATAACGATCCTCAGTTTAGGATCCTTGAGTACAGAAAATTTGAGCAGAAAAATGACTTGAAGTCTGGTTTACGAGGGGCACTTATGACCTATAAGTACACATGTGGTCCGTATGTTGGGTCCTTAAATATGAACTTAAGGGAAAAAGTTTTCCAAGTGTGGGGTAACCTACGGACCAAGTGACAGACCGTAGGATACCTTATAGTACGTAGATGGTTTCATATGTGGGACCCCAAACATGAATTTTTTTGAATTTGTTGGAAGGTGGTTTACGTGTTGTCAGACGACCCGTGAGTATAATACATCCCATAACAAGTGTTCGCGGTTTTGAGTCCAGTTAAATCAATTTTCAGGAATTCTAGATGTGATACCAAATGAAGGGACTTATGGCTCATGGATCGACTTATGACCCATAATCGGAGTTTCGTAGGTCGGTTCCAATAATTTTAATGAGAGGCAGTTTTGTATTCTTAAACTATATCATTTTGGGGATGGGAAAGGGGTCCTAAAACATCCTTAAAGCCCTAAAATCACCCTTTATTCTCTCATTCTTTCAATTCGCAAATTTCCCTAAGGCAAAGGCTCTCAAGAACAATGCTAGAGTTTCGAAGATTTCTTCCTCAATCCTACATGTTTGTTTCTCTCCAGTTCTCCTTAGGTATGTTAGTTGATTTATGGGTATCCTTCCACCCATAAAGTTTCCTTTTAAGTCTTTTATCTTTTATTTAAATTCCTCTAAGATATTATGCATGTTTAAGGTGATTTATGATTTATTAAGTCATTAAATGCTATTTATGATACCCTACGACATTTTACCAAGTATATATGCATGTTGTGAACCATAGACGATGACTCCATGATGGGTTTTGATGATGATGAAGTATGTGTATTTTCGTTGGTCTTTAAAAGAGAAATTTCCTCATATCTTATGTGATTTATGATTGTTTCATTATAAAAGCCAAGCCCACCTAGTTTTCAAATAAACCTTTGTATAACCTAAAGTGATGATTAGGGCATCAATGATGAGTTTCAAAGTTAAGTGTTTCAAATATATAAACATGTTGACAATTACCCTAAAGATGTTTAAGAAAGGTCCCCAAGATGAAAGGACAATACTCACTTGGTGGTTCCTATGTTTGAGCTACTCTTATGATTGCTATGTATGATTCTAAGTTATGTCTTAAATGATTTTGTGGGGTGACTTAACACCAAATGCGACATTTAGATGAGGTTCGGTAAGGTAACCTTAGAAACAACCGTTTGTCATATTAACTATGTTCCACCCTAGGAGCCCTTGTAGGCTAGGCTAGTGGATCCACTTAGGCCATTTACATTATTAAGATGCATGCAAAGTTGATGGAGATTCTCTCAACAAGTGGTCTTCCTGTACTTACATGGGGGTTATGTTGGATTCTATTTAGTAGGCCACATGGTCTTAAATGTCAGTTAAGGTCTACTCCCACAAGTATATTGCTTATGCTCTCTCATATATTTGCTCTCATTTATATTGAGACATGTCCTTTATTCATGCATGAGTTTGCATTGACCTTATCTACTATGAATAAATCTGTTTATTATCAGTGATGGAATTGTAATTTCATGCATTGCATTGCATTTCACATACATAGTACATTCCAATAATTCTAACGCAATTTTTCTTGCATGATTTAACCATGAAGAGGCAGACACTCCTTCACCGGCTCATGCCTATTTGCGTTCAAGACTAGCTTTGTAATTAAGGTGAGCCCTAGCTCGGGACTCTTCCACTTTCCTTTCTATCATGTATTTTAGTTTAATTTAAGAAATGTACTTGTGGCCCTTTTGAGGCTTTTATATTCTATGTTATTTTATTATGGATTATTTTCTATTTGATGGAAGCCGACCGTATCGGTTCCATCCATTTATGTATTAGTTGGTATGCTTATGGACAATGAATGTTAGTTATTTCACTATTTTTTTTTAATATAGCTTCATTGCTAAAATGGACCATAGCCCTTCTTTCTCTTATTTTTCCAAAAAGTTTTATTTAATGGTTTTGAATGCATAAGATGCTTGAGATGACTTGGGTGAGGTGTCTTCAGGTATCTCACTCGCCGTGTGACGACTAGGCCCCTAGGTTGGATTGTTACAAACTTTGTATCAGAGCACGAGGTTTTAAAATGTTCCTCAGATGTCCATGCATACCTAGTAGCATAGAGTATCATTCAAGGTTATTAAGGGTGCCACCATCTTGAGTGAGCGACTATGAGACAGTTTCAAAAAGGCTTCCTTTCTTTCTTATTCATGTTGTTCTTTAGAGTTGCATTAGGTTTTTCGCAAACTAACAATGTCCTTTTGCTTGTTTATAGATCATGCCGCCATGAAGAGCTCCCCATCAATGAGGCACTCTAGAACAACAAGTCCCTCCACTCTAACAAGACGATGAAGTGTCTCATGCATAGTTTTGATCCATATTTACCTTGTTGGCCCAAGCATTGGCCAACAAAACCAACAAAGAGGTAGTCATCCTTTCTCAAGTGCCCCCCATAAGAGTGTTTGACTTTATGCGGATGAACCCACTGGAATTCCATGGGTCAAGGATGGATGAGGACCCGATTGACTTTATTGAGGAGGCTTATTAGGTTGTAGTAGTAATGGGTATTCCATTGGAATAAAAAGTTGTGTTGGTATCTTACCAACTCAAAGGAGTGGCTAAAATTTAGTTCGAGCAACAAGCTGACGAGAGAGGCCAAAAAGTGGGTCCTATCAGTTGGGAGGAATTCAAATGTGCTTTCTTGGACAGATTCTTCTCCATTGATATTAGAAAGATGAAGGTCTAAGATTTTATCAACTTGAATCAATGGACAAGAGCGTAAGGGAGTATGCCCTCAAATTTACAAAGCTATCAAAGTATGCTCCCTTTATAGTCGTGGATTTGAGGGCTCAAATGGGCAAGTTTATTTCTGGTGTCTCAGAGGTGGTCTCCAAGCAATGCAAAATGGTTATGTTGGTTAAGGAGATGGACATCTCCCGCCTAATGACTTATTCTAAAAAAATTGAAGAGGAGAATCTTCGAGAGAGGGTAAGAAAGTCCAAGAGGGCTCGTGTTGATGGTGGAAACTATTCTTACCAAAGGAGAGGTGGCCACAAGTTCGAAGGTGGAACGCAAAGTGGTTAAGGATCCACAAATATTCCTCCCCGGAAGACTAAGGACAAAGGGGTTGCCCCAAAGCCCCAAAGTCCTAACTGCCCCAAGTACGAAATAATCCACAAAGGAGAATGCTTAGCCGTGCCAATGTTTGCTTCACTTGTGGGAAGCCTTGCTACTATGCTAAGGATTGTAGGAGCATAGGCATAAGACCCTAAGGCCAAAGAGGTCGAGCTCAAAGTGCCCAAAAGACCAACTAGTTTTATGCACTTCAAGTCGAAGAGACTCCAGACGTGGTCACTGGTATGTTACTATATTTTTTTTATTATGATGCATATACACTTTTAGATCTGGGAGAAAATTTATCTTTTGTAACCCCATTCCTTGCTAATAAGTTTCTTGCGTGTCCCAAAATCCTCCATTATCCCTACGAGGTGAGTAACCCCATAGGAGAGTCCATCATAGCCTGAAGATTCTATGAAAATTGTCTTGCCTCTATCTTGCACAAGATAGTATCATGTGATTTAGTTGAGCATTCTACGATGGATTTTGATGTGATTCTTGGGATAGGTTGGTTGCATGCTTCCTATACTTTTATTAATTGTAGAACTCGTAGGGTCAAGTTCTAATTCCCTAATGAGCTAATTCTTGAATAAGAGGGTAGTAACTCTTCATATAGGGTTCAATTCGTTTCCTTCTTTAAGGCCCATAAAATGATTTCCAAGGGGTGTATGTTGTAAGGGTTAAAGATATCTCTTCAAAAGTTCCTTCTTTTGAGTCAATCCCTGTATTAAATGAGTTCCCTGATGTCTTTTTGGATAAGTTACCGAGTGTTCCTTTTGAAATGAAAATAGGTTTTCGCATAGATCTTCTACCTGATACTCATCCCATCCCAATCCCTCCGTATAAGATGGCTCTCCCGGAGTTGAAAGAGTTAAAAGAACAGTTGAAGGATTTATTAGAGAAGGTTTTATTAGGCATAGTCGATCCCTATAGGGTTTTCCGGTGTTATTTGTGAGAAAGAAAGATGGGTCACTACATATGTGTATTGACTACCGGTGGCTTAATAAGGTCACCATTAAGAACAAACATCCCCTTCGAGAATAGTTTATTTGTTTGATCAGTTGTAAGGGGCTACACATTTCTCTAAAAATTAGTTGAGATTTGGGTATTATCAATTATGGGTGAGTGAAATTGACATTTCTATGAAAGCATTCCAGAATAGGTATGGTGACTTTGAGTTCATTATAATGTCATTCGGCTTCACTAATGCTCCAACGATCTTTATTGAACTCATGAATAGTGTGTTCAAACCCTACCTCACTATGTTCATCATAGTGTTTCTTGATGACATCCTTATCTACTCCCGAGGTAAGCAAGAGCATATGGAATACTTAAGGGTGGTGTTGCAAACCTTGAGGGAGCAAAGTCTTTATGCATAGTTTGATAAATTTGAGTTTTGGCTAGATGAGGTTGCCTTCCTTTAGCATGTGGTATCCTGTGATGGTATAAAAGATGATCCTAAAAAGACTGAGGTAGTGAAGATTGGCCAAGTCCATTGACTCCTACTACCATAAGGTGTTTCTTGGGCCTAGATGATTATTATATAAGGTTTGTGGAAGATTTCTCTTCCATTTTGTCCATACTCACTAAGTTGACCCAGATAAACCTAAGTTTGTGTGTACGAACGAGTATGAGAGGAGCTTCCAAACTTTGAAAGATAGGTTGATTTCAACACCAATTTTGACATTACTGGAAGGTAATGATGGGTTCGTTGTGTACTATGATGCATATAGGATTGGGTTGGGTTGTGTGCTAATGCAAAATAGAAAGGTTATTGCTTATGCTTTGAGGCAATTAAAAGTGCACAAGAAACATTACCCGACTTATGATCTTCAACTCGCGGCGGTGGTATTTGCCTTAACATTTTGGTGAAATTACTCGTATGGAGTTAATGTGGATATTTTTACTGACCACAAGAGTCTCCAACATGTATTCAGCCAAAGGGATCTTCATTTGAGGCAAATAAGGTGGTTAGAGCTACTCAAACACTATGGCATGAGTGTAAGTACCACGCGGGGAAAGCCAATGTAGTGGTCGATGCCCCTAGTTGAGTCTTCATGGGTAGTGTTTCTTACCTTGAAGATGATGGAAAAAGGGAGTAGGCTAAAGATTTGTTTAGATTGTCTAGGTTGGGAATGAAATTGAGTGAGACAAATAATGGTGGTGCAATGGTTCTTCATGGGTCTGCATCTTCTTTGGTTGATTAGGTTAAGGCTTAGCAAGACCTTGATCCCATCTTGGTTGAGTTGAAAACCTTAGTGAAAGATAGAAAGGCATAAGTCTTCTCACAAGGGGAAGATGGTGTACTCCGATATCAAGGGAGGTTGTGTGTGCCCGATAATTGTGAGTTGAAAAAGTTGCATGCATGAAGCTCATAACTCTTCATATTCCATCCATCCCGGTACTACAAAGATGTATAGAGACTTGAGGGAGATTTATTAGTAGAACGGGATGAAGAAGGATATTTCTTAATTTATATCCTAGTATGCTAATTGTCAACAAGTAAAAGTTGAACATCAAAGGTCAGATGACCTAGCTCAAGACATTGATATTCCTACTTTGAAGTGGGAAGAAATCAACATGGACTTTGTAGTTGGGTTGCCAAAGACCAAAAAGCAATTTGGCTCCATATGGGTGGTAGTAGACCGCATGACAAAGTTGGCTCATTTCTCACCGATCAAGACTACATTAAGTGCTGAAGATTATGCCCGCTTGCATATCTTAGTGTTAGTGAGGTTTCATGGAATTCAATTGTCCATCATATCATATTTTGTAATTCAATTCACTTCTCACTTTTGGAGGTCTTTCCAAAGGGGACTTGGTACTAGGGTGAGGTTGAGTACTGTCATTCATCCCCAAATCGACGGGAAAATTGAGAGGACTATTCAGATGTTGAAAGATATGTTGAGGGCTTATATGTTGGAGTTTAATGGAATTTGGGATGAGCATTTTCCACTTATCGAGTTTGCCTAAAATAATAGCTTCCATGAAAGTATTGGGATGCCACCATTTGAAGCGTTGTATGGTATGCGGTGTAGATCACCCATTGGATGGTTTGAAGTTGGTGAGGTGGCATTTATAGGACTCGACTTGGTGTTGAATTCTATGGAGAAATTTAAAAGCATAAAAGAGAAATTTCAAATAGCCTAAAGTAAAAAAAAGTCATACTCTTATGTGAGAAGTAGGGAACTTGAGTTCCAATTTGGTGATTAGGTCTATTTGAAGGTATCTTTGAAGAAAGGTGTGATCCAATTTAGTAGGAAAGGGAAATCGAGCCCTAGGTATGTAGGGCCCTATAAAGTGGCGAGTAAAGTGGAAAAAGTGTCATACGAGTTGGATCTACCCAACGAGATGCATTTGATTCATCCAGTTTTCCATATGTCAATGTTGAGGAAATTCATAGGTGATCTAAGCTCTATAGTTCCTTTGCACGATGTGAACATTGAAGAGGATTTGAGTTATGAAGAAGTATCGGTTGAAATCCTAGACTAGCAAATGAGAAATCTAAGTAAGAAGGAAGTTACATCCGTCAAAGTCATTTGGAGAAATCAACAAGTTGAGGGTCCACATGGAAGTAGAAGCAGAAATGATAAAGCGTTACCCCTATATATTCCACTCTAATTAAGCCTAAGGTACTAAGAAATTCTCCGTAAAGCCTCTAAATCCATGCATCTTAGCTTTTAATGATGTATGCATTTATTTTGATGTTTATAGACTGTTTTGAGAAATGCTTTAAGTGTGAAATCTGAATTGTTTTAGAAATGATGTTTAACTTGCATTTTTCATGCATACTAGGTTGTTAGCTGCTAGTTTACTCCTTAGAGCTCGCCTTTAAGTACATTTGGGGATGAATGTTCTCAAGGGGGAAATATTGTAACGACCCCAGTTTAGTTTCCTTGAGTGTAGAAAAGTTAAGCAGAAAAATGACCTGAAGTCTGGTCTACGAGGGGCACTTACGATCCATAAGTGTACATACGGTCCGTATGTTGGGTCCTTAAATATGAACTTCAGAAAAGGAAAAAAGGTTTCTAAATGTGGGATAATCCATGGACCAAGTGACAACCCATAGTAAACCTTACGTTCCATAGATGGTTTCTTGAGTGGGACCCTAGACATGAAGGAAATTTTGAGTTTGTTGAAAGTTGAGTTATTTGTTATCAGATGGCCCATGAAGCATGATACGTCCCTTAGCATGTATTTGTGGTTTTGAGTCTGGCTAAATCATTTTTTAGGAATTTGAAATATGATACAAGACAAAAGGGACTTATGGCCCATGGATCGACTTACGACCTGTAATCGGGGTTTCATAGGTCAATTTTTGGTAGTTTTAGTGAGGGACAATTTTTTCCATTCCATCCTTTCTATTCTTAAACTACATCATTTTAGGGTTGTGAAAGGGGTCCTAAAATAACCTTAAAGCCCTAAGATCACCCCTCATTCTTTCATTCTTTAATTCCCAAATTTCTCTAAGTCAAAGGCTCTCAAGAACAAGGTTAGGGTTTCCAAGATTTCTTCCTCAATCCTACAAGTTTGTTTCTCTACAATTCCCCTAAGGTATGCGAGTTGATTCATGAGTATCCATCCACTCATAAAGTTCCCTTTTAAGTCTTTTACCTTTTCTTCAACTTCCTATAAGTTATTATACATGTTTAAGGTGATTTACGATGTTTTAAGTCATTAAATGATATTTATGATATCCTATGACATTTTACCAAGTATATATGCATGTTTTGAACTATTTATGATGATACGATGATGGGTTTTGATGATGATGAAGTGTGGGCATTTTTGTTAGTCTTTAAAAGAGAAATTTCCTCATATCTTATGTGATTTATGATTGTTCCATTATAAAAGCTAAGTCCACCTAGTTTTCAAATAAAGCTTTGTATAACCTAAAGTGATGATTAGGGTATCAAAGATAAGTTTTAAAGTTAAGTTTGTCAAATATATAAGCATGTTGACAATTGCCCGAAAGATGTTTGATAAATGTCCTAAAGATAAAAGGACAATACTCACATGGTGGTTCCTAGTTAGAGCTACTCTTAAGATTGCTACGTATGATTCTAAGATATGTTTTAAAAGATTCTGTGGGATGACTTAGCACCGAATATGACAATGAGGTGGTGTTCGGTAAGGGAACCTTAGAAGGAACCCTTTGTCGCATTAACTTTGTGCTACTATAGGAGCCCTTATAGGCTAGGCTAGTGGATCCTTGCTTGATTTCGCTCAAGCTACACCTCCTTTTGAGGTAAAATGGTCGTCAAGTAACTAACCTAACCAAGGTTAGGATCATTCCCACAAGGAATATGGTATACTCAATACTTAATTCAATGCAATTTGAGAGTGATTAACCTACTTATCTCCCAAGAATAAGGGTTTTATAAAGTAAAATTAACTAATACTAAACTAATGCAAGTGATGAAAAATTAGTAGAAGAGCTAACTAGGGTGATGTGTTCCCTATAAATCCCTAACTTGGTAGTAATTGATAAATGTAACATTTTTCGGTGTGTAGGTGTAGGACAGTAAGTTAGGTTCACCAAAACCTATGATCAAGCGAATTGGTGAATTTCATCATGAAAGTTGATCAGTCTCAATGATGTGACATTACTAACACTTACTTTTTATTCCAGTACAACCTTTCCTTAAATCTAGTTTGGTTGATTAGATAAGAAAAACACTATATCGAATCCTGTTAGTTACCCCCTTTTTCTATTCATTACTTCCTTGATCGGGCAAGTAACACTAGGTGAGTTCTAACGTTGGCCACCATTAAAAAGCTTTTAAAGTGAAAAGGTCAATTAATACAACCTAACACACCTTTGAAGAATTATACAATATCCGATTTTACCTTATTAGTTAATCATGGTTCCCCACAACCCTAGTTGTGGATTTAGCTATGCATGATCTGGGTAATTGCAGAAATTATGAAGAAGAACAACATAATTAAACACTTACGCAAATAGATTTGAGAATATAAAATACAACTCTTCAATAGAAATCAAGTCTTGAATTAAGAACACACTGGATTGATTTTCTAAAACTAAAAGTACCAAAATATGAAGAACTATGTTAACTCTCTCCAACCTCTCAAAAAATAACCTAAAAAATCTATTTATAATAAGTAAAATACAAAGCAAAAATGAATTAGGAAAACTGTGTTGGCAAACTTCATGGGACCTTTCACGACTCGTGTACCACTTCACGACCCATAGATTGGGGTTTCGTGGACTCTTGCAGTGTTTCGGAGATGACTTCAATGAGACCTTTCCATGAGCCGTGTAAGATTTCATGACTCGTGGTAGGTTTCGTCTAAGACAATTTTTTGCAGTTCTCCATTTTCTGATCCTAAGGGCATGATCATCACTCAACGACTCATGTATACTTGTACCGCTCGTGATTCCTCCTCATAGAGTTGATTATAAGTTTCAACCCTTCACTAGAACTTAATACGGAACCCACTCTAAGGCTCGTGAACTCCTCCAAGACCCGTAGAGGGTTTTGTGGATTGCCAAAAACCAACAACTTCAGCATATTTTCCCCAAAACTTTGGCAACACTGTAATCCTACAAAACAAACACAAAAACACATTCAAATCTACTAACAACACTATGAGAACACATAAAATTCCAAGTTTTAAGCATAAAAAGTGTTGTATTTTAGAAGCACATCAACACCCTCAACTTAAAATTGTTGTTTGTCCTCAAGCGACGGACTCAATTTATATAAGTAGTACAAAGACACACAGATTTCAACCTAATGGCACAAATTTCATCAAAATCAAACACAAACACCCACACCTCTTTTCAAACACATTTCAGATAGCTATAAAGCAAACCAACATAGACCAAGATATCTAACAGTGCAACTATGATAAGTTATACAATCACAAATTTGCATTAATCATTGACGTAGTCACATGTCAACTATGCAATGCAAGTGCCCTCACTGAAAGAGGTCCTATTTCCACTCAGAATGAGGTTTTAAAATTTAATTCTTGGGAGGATACTAGATCATTTACCCTCACAAAAGATATTTAAATACTGTGATCAATACTATGTACTTGCCTTTATACTCATGACCGATACTTCAACTAGTTAGATTAGAATCACTTTAGGAATTTCTAGGCTTATAATGTAGGCTCAGGGGATTTGGTATGATACTTTAGAAGTATAGTGACTAATGGCCCTCCTTGACACTGCATTTTCCTATACTTTTTCCCCCAACCAACCTATTTTTCTTCCTTCCCTCTTTTTCTCCTATCTTGAACCTTTTTAGGGTGCCTTTGACTCAATTTTCACATAGTGCCTTTTTTTTCACAATTTCTCTTTTTCCTTTGTTAGCACTGATTAGACACTTTTTCAAATTTTTCTTGCATCCTTTAACTAATTTTCTTCCCTTTTGCTTTACTAGTTCCCCCCTTTTTGTGACTTCCCCTTATACTAGCGACCCTCAACTTAGTGTTTTAGCCTGAGTTGAGGTTCACAATATCCAAACTCAGAACCAGGGCCACTTTTAGTAGCCACTCTCAACTTAAGCTTTAGCCATCAATTGAGGTGAACAATGTTCAAGGAAAGACTAGGGCCAATTTTGGGATTTATGATTATTTAGGGCGAGGTTATTTAGGTTTTTACAAAGAAAAAGGTCAATTTCAGGCTCAAACACAGGGATCAAGGGATACATAGCATATTTGGTCGGTCACTTCAGGCTAAGTTGGCTATTAAGAACAATGGCGTAAGATCCTCTCCTAACTAACTAATCTACAATTTAGTCTGAGTAATAGGACAAGTTCTAAGTGCAATCACAAAAATGAATCAATAATTAAGCTTATTTACCCATGACACTACTTACATATCAACACAGACTTATCAGATCATCCTTTTTATGCATAGTTTCTGTCATGACCCAGATAGGGGCCTAGATGTGACATGGCAAAGGAGAACCTGAAAGTCCTTGATCATGCCATCATAGCATCATCACGCACATCATCGGTTCAGAAGCGCGGAAGCTAAACACATAACACATAAGCTCTAAGGGAATCGGGGCTTTGGACTCAAGCTATGGGGATATTGTCGGGAATGGGATAAGCATGGATTCACGTAACACATATCAATTATCTCTAAGGAGACGGGTAAGTAGGACTCAAGCTATGGGGGCACATCGGGATTATGGGACTTTCCACATAAGCACATAGTCAATCACAATTCCCAACATATAAGTCATAAGCATAATCGATAACAGTTCTCATAATCAAGGCTAATAAGCATAACTTCGATAAGCATAATATTCAACATAACAAGTAAATGTACAAGAGTTTAGATTTGTCCAACAAGCCTCTACATAGATCAAGTGGGGCCTCGACATAGTTTGAGGCTCACCCTCAATACATAAGTAAAATAAATGACATAATAAAAACTAGGTAGATAGAAGGTGGCTATTGCCCTTGAACAAAAGGGCTCACTACTATCAAGGTCTTCAATCAAGGATCAAGCGTCATTCGGTAGAATGTGAAAGTCGTCTCCGATACTTACATGGTTAGAACATATAGACAAAGAATATGGGTTAGCAAAATTAAGAACTAAGTATGTGGGCATGCAATGCATATGATAATATAGCATGACCAAGCAACATGACAAGGGGAAAAGTGGTACGAAAGAAGTGCACGTAGCCAAAGAGTAATATAACAAGATGCTATGCCATGATGCATGGGGTGCAATCCTATGATCATAATATAGCGGGGATGTGACCTCAACCGATAACAGAGGAGACCCGAGCGAGCTACTACTCGGATCCGAACTACTTGCCAAGTAGTACCCTAATCTCCCTTGAAACAAGGGGAAACATACAAGTCATCCCATCCAGGGAGAAATCCCATGTTGGCACATAGTTTGACAGAAAAGAGTATGGACCCTATGAAGATAGTCCACCCCAACTCCAATCCCTCAGTACTAAGTCTCACCCCACTAGAATATATATATACATGCAACTTCAACTTGGAAGACTTACATTCTTTTCAAATCATGCATCATTAGTCAAAACCAAAACCACTGATCAAATCATGCTTATGCTTACGCCAAAGTCCATCAAGAGTTTCCAAAACATTTTCACAATCGTTCCATGTAAATGCAAATAGAGTAGCCCATCTACATAGCTTATCATATCAAGCATTCAAAATATGTCAAAGTTGTGCAAGCACCCAAAATGCTCAAAGAGCCATAACAAAAGACTATGTGATCACAAGCCTTACATATCATTTCAAAACAAGAGTTTCATCAAGATTTTCTTCATAACAAACTTCAATGCATATGCCATGAATGAGGAACAAGAACATGGGTAATGGAATTCAAACTTTAATTCACAATTTAAAGGGTAATTCTACATAAATCATGAGAAATTTCATATTTAAAGCATAATGCAAATTACCCATGCATAATTAAATCAAAAAGGGACATTCACTTTGATTTTTCAAGAGTTTCCATGAACATTCATAAAATTCAAGCTTAAATCATGATTAAATCTCCTAAAATCTACAACACATAATCCCAGTCAACTAAATACTTCAAAATTGGAAGAACCCATAACTTAAAGAATCTTAAAATTAAAAATTTAAGAGTAGGGTTCTTGGGTCTTCAAGGATGAAAGAAAATCCTTGAATCAAAACCCACATACCTTCAATAGACCAAATGATTTGAAGAATTAAGCAAGCAAGGGTTGTCTTCCCCAAATTTCTTCAAACTTTCAACAATGGAGGTCAAGAGGATTTAGGATTTTTTTAAAGAGTAATGAGGAGCCTTAGAATGGATGAAAAGGGGTTAGGGTTAGGTTAAGGGGGTTTAGGGGACCTTCGAATGCCTAAAAGGGTCCTAGGGACAAATTAAATTATAAATTAACCATTAATGAAACGGACATTTAACTAGAAAATAGTGTCACACAGTTGACCTACAGTGACCGTTTACTGGTACACGGTCCGTGTACTGGACCGTGAGACTTTCCTTGGTTTCGCTTTCAGCTGGAACTCTCGGGGACTTTTTGAATCACTTCACGAAGGGGGTCACGGGCCGTGTGACTTCACACGGACCATGTACTCATCCGTGGAGCAACGCTTGGCCAAAAAACCAACCCCACAGCTTGGCCAAGACACTTCCTCACTTGACGCCAACCCACACAGACCGTTTGGGGTCTCACGGACCGTGGGGTGTTCTGTGAGACTTCACTTGGTTTATGGGGTGGGTTCTGACCACCCTGAACTCACTAGACTATGATACTAACCCCCACATGGACCGTGGACCCTCACACGGTCCGTGCTCCTATCCTTGGGCCATTTGCAGGGCCTATTTCCAGTGTCTTCCAAATTACGGGTAGTCTCACTATTTTGGCCACAACTTCCTTGTACGAACTTCGAATTGAGTGAAACTAGTTTTTTTGCAAAGATAACCCAAAGAGATTCAATTTGATATGTAGTATCTCAAACGGTTCAATCGGCATAAAAATTTATGATTCTTTAAAGTATACTGCTCAAACAACCTCTCTAGGCTACCAAATGATCCGTTTTGCATTCGGCCACTTAAACGCAACCCACGACTACCAAAATTCAACCATGACCAGTATAACATCCTACAAGACCAACCATAAGGAGTTTTCAAAATTTTTTGAGTCGTTACATCATCTCCCCCTTGGGAACATTCGTCCTCGAATGAGCTAAGACTACGGCTTGAGGACATC
>JBCEWC010012270.1:0-15987 GCA_038996855.1 Solanum aculeatissimum
TTTTAGGGGTTTAGGAGACCTTAGGGGACCAAAAAGGGGCTTAAGGAAATATTAAATCACGAAAATACCATTAATAAGATGGAACTTTTAACTGTACACAGTGCCCAAACGAAAGCTACAGTGCTGTCTACAGGCACACAGCCAGTCAACCCTGCCGTCAACCATGCTTTAACCAATTCCTTCAACACAAACTCTCAGAGGACTTTCTGTTACACTTCACGAACCAATAAATGGTTAGTTCAAGGTGTTATTGGTCGTGTGAGGAACCTTCTAACCACACTTGGCCTCACAATTGTCAGCCTTGGCTTTGCCAAGCCACAGCCTAACTTCACGAGGCAGTGCACGAGCCGTCTAGCTCCAAACGGACCATCCAAGGTCTCGTTGACTTGGACTTGGCTTAGGGGTAGTTCCAGGCCACCCCAAGCTCACTATGACATCCCACAATACCCTATACAGACCGTGCAAAGTGTCACGGTCCGTGTCCCTGTCCTTGGCAACATTTCTGAGCCTATCTCCAATGGCTTCCGAATTTTAGATAGACTCACTATTTGGGCCATATCTCCCTCATCCGAACTCCAAATTGAGTGAAAACACTTGTGTTGCAAAGCTAACTAAAAGAGCTTCAATTTAATATGTTTTAGCTCACATGGTTCATCCCATATCAAAGGTTATGATTGTTTGAAGTACGCTACCGAAACTGTCCCTCTATGCCACTTACTAGCCCAATTTGCATTCGACCACTTAAACTCAACTCATGGCTACCAAAACTCAACCATGGCTTGTAGTACATCATAGAATTCCAACCATAGGTGGATTTCAAAAATATTCAGGTTCTTACAACATGTAAGACCATGCGAGCTACTACATGAAATCCTGATGTTACCCTTAAACCAGAGGAAAGGGGGAGTTACTTGCCAAGGTGAACATCCAAAATGCCTAACTGGATCCACTAAAGCTACATAAATGACCAAGCCTTTAACTAATGGGTAGTCCATCAAGGGAATCAAGCCTCATCTAATGGATGATCCCTCTAAGGAGTCAACCTCATGTAATGGGTGATACTTTAATCTATGTTGGGACGTAGTGACTAGACAATAAGATTCACCTCTAATGGGTCATGCCTCAACAAAGGGGATGAGCTTCAATCTCAAGATCCACTCGATGTTGAGTCATTATCCCATGGGAATATATATATATATATATATACATGTTTTCATAGGACGCTAAGTCATTTCAAATAATCATCATGCATAATTGGGTTTAAAATCTAAATCATACTTCAAAACATATTTACATGCATAGAAATAACTCATTCATAACTTGTACATAATGGTGTTTACACACCCATGGGTGCTTAAAGTCATATCAGAGTCATCATTGTGATCACATTCATGACATAATCATAATTTCCTTGAATACATGCTCATAGCCATAGTTGGTAGTTAAACCCATATCATAAATCTCATAAAACATCTTGTTCATGCATGCTCATGACACGAGAAGAGAAAGTAAAGCATGGATACATGAAATTCATACTTAAAATATGATAATAAGATGAAGTCATACTTAATCCATAAAGAAATCAACATTTAAATCATACTTGAAATTACCCATGGATAAATTTATATTTAACAGGGACATGCAAATTCAAATCTCATAAAATCCACATAAATTGATATAATAAGACTTAAATCATGTTAAAATCATCAAAAGAAATCAAGTTATATCATAATTTCATCAATTGAAAGTTAAATCATAAAACCCACTTGCAAATCATAATTAGAAATCATAAATAGATGTCATGAATGAAACAACACATACCTTGCTTATAAAAATGAGTTTGAGAAGAATTTAACTTGAAATTGAAACCCCAATTGAATCTTAGCTTGAATTCTTGAAGATAAGACTTGGAGAGTGTTTTGAGAGTTTTGATATCAAAAACTAAGTGTTAGGTTTGAATGAAATATTATGAAATACATGGAGGTTGAATTGGGAGGATATTAAAGTCATAGGAGGTCAAAATTACCCTTAGAGTTTGGGGGAAAATACCAAAAATACCTTAATAAAATGAAACTTAAAAATTGATCTTGAAAACACCAAGGATGACTTCACTAGTCGTGAACCTTTTCACGGTCTGTGAAAGGCCTCCTGTGAAAGTGACCCTACACTGACAAGTTTTACAAAAATGGGCATAACTTCTTTCTCAGAATATGGAATTGGATGAAATTGGATGTGTTGGGAAGCTTATTCAAAGAGATTTAATTTGGTAGGTCATAGTCAAGCTAATTATTTTTGTGCAAGGAGATATGACCATTTTAAGTTGACTCTTATACTGGTTCACGCAAAAAACTTAACCAATGGAATTCTTTTTGGTATGGATTGATGTAAGAGATCCATAATGACACAAAACCATATACATAAGCTTGGATAGAAGGTTTGAAAGTTAATTCAGCTTGATCTTGAAGGTTCCATAGAGATCCTTCGACTAGACCTTGAAATTCGGAAGGTTTATTGAGTGAGTGAATAGGAGGCTAAGTGTTATGGAGTGATATGAATAGCTTAGGAAATGATTTTTCAGTACAAGGAATTCCTTACATATTCTACCTAATTAGGAAGTCAAAAATGACTTAGCGAAATTGCCCAGTGCACCTCCACAACACACTTCACGAGCCATGAATTGCACCACAACTGGTGGTTCCTTCCGTGGAGTGCAAAGGGTACTAGTTCAGTGAAAAGGGGCTCCCCACGGGGCCCTTCACATGACATGGTGTGCACCACGGCCCGTGAAGTTTTCTATGGTGTGCAACGAACTGGGAAGCCACTATTTTCAAACCAAGGCAACCTCCACGAGTCCTTTCACGACCAGTGGTGTCTTTCACAGCTTGTGAAAGGCTCCTTGGAAGGTACCCCAGGCAAAAAACCATGAAAAAGCTATATCCAACGTTGGTTCACCCTTAAGAAGTCCAGATACTTGCAAAACTTCTCTGGGAAATGAAATTTCTAGCCTTCATCCTATCTTAATACTTGCTAGGTATTACACCCTAAGTCCAAACTAATGTCTCCGAGAGTACATACTAGGGGTACCAAACCTATGAGGGTCTTGAATGTAGTCTGATATGCCCATAATACATCATCAAGCTTTCACGACCAATCATTCTGGTTTGTGTTGTGGTCTTGGACAAGATATGTTTGATCTCCCTATTGGACACCTCAACTTGCCCAGTTGTTTGTGGATGATGGAGTGTTGCCACCCTATTCTTCACTCAATATTTCTCAAGTAGAGCCTTGAACAACCTGTTGTAGAAAGGGGAACCTCCATCATTGATGATCTCCCTAGGGGTACCAAACCTCGCAAAGTTGTTTCTCATCAGGAATGTTATGACACTTACCTTCATTGTTCGAAAGCTCCACTTCCTCCACACATTTTGATACATAGTTTACACCATTAGGATATACTTGTTTTCGTGTGAGCTAACAAATGGGACCATGAAATCTATCCCCCACACATCAAATAATTCAATTATCAAAATGGGGTTTAGAGAGAGTTCATGCTTGCGAGAAACATCGCCTTCTCTCTAGCATCTTTCACAAGCTTTGGTGTAGTCATGGGAATCTTCGTGGATGGTTGGACAATAATAGCCACACTACAAGATCTTATGTGTTGTATGAATTTCACTATGGTTCCCACCCACTAAGGATGAGTGGTATGCCTCTAGAGTGTCGACACCTAGTCTATCTTCAACTGGCACTTCTGGTTTTGCCTCATTTCCAGTGTTGTTTGAATCGTTTTGGGCCATCCTCCTAAGCGACATTTGGAGCTCAGGGTCAAATAGAGTTAAGGGATTGCCTCGAGTTTGAGTGTTTTTCATACACTATACCTGCACGCTGAAACAAAACCAAAACAACAAAAAATATAACATGAGGCAAACAAGGGTTAACTCCCGAATTACTCAAATTAAACAAGTCTAGCCATACTCCCCGACAATGATGCCTAAATCTTGATGTCGCCCATTCTACACCTCCTTTTTGAAGACTAAAAAGGTAATTGTCAAGATATATAACCTAACAAAGGTTAGGGTCGAACCCACATGAAGTATGGTAGACTCAAAATAATTCCAAGAAAATCGAGGTGATTAACCAACTTATCTCCGAAAAGGGGGGAGGTTTGTAATTCACAGAAAGTAAACCTATGCTTGTGCAAGTGTTGTAAAATCAGTAGAAGAAGTAACTAGGGTATTGTGTTTCCCATGATTCCCTAACTTGGTATTACCAAATAATCGTAATCTTTTCTAGTGTGTAGTATGCAGAACGATAAGTTAAGTTTACCAAACCCTTTGTTCTAGGTGAGAGGTAAATTTTACTATGTGATTTGATCTATCCCTGCAGTGTGACATTACTAAACCTTACCTATTGTTCCAGTACACCCTTCCCTTGATCTAGTTTGGGTAATTAGACGAGAAAACATTAATCGAATCCTGTTAATTATTCTCTTTTCCTATTCATTACTACCTTGATCCAGTCAAAAACACTAGGCGAGTTCTAATGTTGGCCACTCTTTAAAAAGCAATAAAAACAAAGAGAAATAATCAATACATGCATGCACACCTTCCAAGAGTTACAGATTATCTGGTTCCACCTTATTAGTTCTTCAGGATTCCCACAACCCTAGTTGTGGGTTTATCTAAGAATAATCAGGATAAATAAGTTAATCATGTTAAAGAATAGCATAATTAATCACTTACGATGATAAAGTTAAAGAGCAAGAAATCAAAATCTTCAAGAAATCACAATGCTGTAAAATTAATATAAAAATCACACAAAAAGAGTTTCCCAAGTGTTTCTTTGTCGTTCTGCCTCTCTTCTTACATCAAAGAAACCTAAAAACCTATTTATATTAACTAAAAAGTAAAACACAAACAAAATAGGAAAACAGAGTCGGCAGACTTTACGGAAGGGTTTATGAGCCGTACAGGATTCCACAACCCATCCCTGGGGCTTCGTAGACTTCATTCTCAGAACTGGCCATCCATTCCATAGGACGTCCCTACGGGCCATATTCAAACTTACAAGCCCTTATAGGGTTTTGTCTGTACACTTTTTTCTGAAATTCTTCAATCTCTTATCCTCAAGGAACAAAACCAATCCATGACCCGTATCAACTTCTACGGCTTGTCTGTTCATACATGGACTAAATATCTGAAATAGGCCCTTTACAAGATCTTGGCTACGAAATCACTCTACGGCTCGTGGAGGAATTCACGGCTCGTAAAGTGTCTTGTACTTTCTCAAAAAGCTATAATTCTACAGACTTCAGCAAAAAATTATGCCCACTCTATAATCTTGAAAAATAAATGTAAAAACACATTAAACCCATAAATATCACTTTGAGAACACACAAAATCCTATGTTTTAAGCATCAAAGGTGTTGTATTTTGACAACATATCACCTGTGAGATCCTGTAGGCAAGACAATTCCCAACCCCAGGTTACTTTTCCTGAATAACTAATCACAATAATACTAGATATTCTAGAATAAACCAACACACTCTACCTAGAACCTGGAAGTCAACTGTAGAGAGCTTTGATAGACACATGCACACTTATATATATATATATATATATAATTATATATATATGTATATATATGCATAATAATAATGTATATAACCAGGAATGCTCCTACACATATAAGCTATTACATTACACAAAGCCAATGTCTAGATACAAAATATGGTCATCAAGAAAGGAAGGAGACTGTCGAGTGTCTAGAGTTGTTGATGCTCACCAATGTCTCCTAAAATGCTCCCCAACTACCAACTCAACAATTGCAACTAGTACCTGGACCTACACCTTGGAAGAGGCATAAATAAAGGAATGAGTACCGGTAATAGGCACCCACTAGACATCATCACTCGATTGAGTGAAATACTGTAAATATGTTTAACAATGCTCAAATATATAGAACTGTTGTAAGACCTACAATCAAAATTCGACTAATAACAAGTGTGTCAGTAACATCCTATTATCCCAATGGTTATAACTCGGTATTATATCATAATCCAATTGACCAGACACATAGTTAGAATCTAGTAACGTATCAACACCCAACTGATAGAATAAAGCAGCCAAAATCCAATAAAGTATCACACCCCAACTGATAAAACATAATGGAAGCCAAGTCTCAGTATCACATAGGTCAGTGTGCCGGACTATACGTAGGTGTAAGGCCCTAATATCTATGCATGTATGCCCTCAAAGCCCCTATAAGCCCAAAGGGTACACCTACATACAATCAAGTTATGTATAGGTGTATAGGTCCTAGAATCTGGATCACATAGGGCCTCAAACCCCTGAAAGGCAATTAGGGCCTCGAACCCCAAATAGACAACTGCGGTCTCAAACCCCTAATAGTAGAACGAGGCCTCGAAGCCCTAGTCCTCCCAAACTAGCCTCCGGCCAAGGGAAAGTCAGTCAGGGCCAGATGGTATGACGATCAAGTAGGGCCTCAAACCCTTAATAGTCACATAAGTCCTCGAACCTCTTAATATAAAGGTTGTGATGGCCAAATGGGGCCTTCAACCCCTCAACATACTGGTAGGGATCAAATGGGCCCTCGAACCTCTCATAGTAACACAAGGCCTTGAACTACTCTATGTATAATAAACTGTATGTCTTTATGCATAGTACTTCTAGGACAGTGTCGGTCTAAGCCTAGGCTACGAACCTAGGAGAACAAGGATTCAAAGGTGTGTCACCTACCCAGAATATACCATAGTCCATCTATCACAATGAATCATACCAAGGCAACTAGGTACCGACTCACTAGTAGAGTGCCCATCTCTAGAACAAGGTGCCAGTATCTAGGACTAACCGTATAGATAGCATCTCAAACACAAAATATTCAATGCCATGTCACCATTCTCTTTTCAGCAACCTTTCAATCCATTTTTTCGTTGTTTCAGGCTCGTCCAAACTTTCTCAAATGAGCTATGTAACCCTTTGGATTTTGACATTTTGAATCCAATGGTGTGTTCAAAATTTCTAACGAAGATTCCTAAAATAAAGTGAGGGTTCCACTTCTTTATATGCAACTTTTAACAGAAAGTCCCTAGGGTCAAATCACATCTGAAAGCCCTTGTAATCAAATGAAGGATCTTTCTAGACCAAACTCGATGCTCCAGAGCTATCTGTGCTATCAAATTCTTACCTAAAGTACGTTTCCCGAGTATGTTGATTGAGTCAATTATTAACAAGTCCTAATAGCTAAATTTGTAAACCATGATATAACTGCAGCAGACATGCTCCAAGGCCGTTTATTAGGACTTTACCTGAGAACTCATTTTATAGTTATAACTTCCTAGTTTACTCAAAAAGCAAAATAACCAAACCAACAATCACCCTAACAGTCCCAACAAATTACCAATAGCCCTAGGTCACTATACACATGCTCAAATCAATAAAATAATCGCAAAATCATAGAAATGACCCAGAGGGTCATTATATTAAACTAAAAGCCTCAAGATATGCACAAAACATCGTTCTATACCAAGGTTGACATTTTCAGAGCTAGTCTTGCTAATAGAATTCTCATCCGAGCATGATTTCTAAGAATGTTGACTGATGTCAAATTTACACAAAAAGCTTAAAGGCTAAAATGCCTAATATTACAAACTTGCACCGATAGCCTGGGGAATCAACTCGACTAGAGTCGAACTCTAAAATGACCATTTAGGAGTTTTTGGATCCATTTGAATTCTACTCTATCAGCATCTTCCTAGAGTTTTGATCCAAGTCAATCGTTCAAGTTTTAAGTGCTCTAAAATATAAAAGCTTGCATTAAATTAAATTACTGATCAGGAGACTGAACTATTAGTGCCTGTAAGTCATAAATGTCTTGGGATCGCAAATAGAATCTCTAAATGGTGAAAAGATCGAGAAGTAAAAAAAATATTACCTAGAGGATCATTACATATTCATAGTCAAATCTTATATAAACGTCAACCTTGAATATTTTATGAACTATAAATAGATGAAGAAAATTTTGAAATCTTGCTCATATTTTATTGTCTTGCATATTGAATTTACAATAATAACTTGAACATAAGAAGAGTATTATAACAACAATTTTTTTCAACAATTACTAAGAGAATTTAGGCCATCTGAATGATTCTCCCTATTTTATTTCATATATTTAATTTGCTTTAGTTAATAAATTAAAAAAAAGTATCCATATTTATCGTGTTAATAGTCATAAATCATTCTACTCATAGACCCTATATTCTTCAGTTAATTGGATAAAAATATAATTTTGAATATATGGTGTACTATGTGCTACAAAACTTAATATATTTTTGTGCTAGCTAAATAAATTGTATGATGTTAATATTTTTTTCTATTTATTATACAGGAACATTTTTAAATAATAATGTCTTCTAGTGCAAAACCTTACACAAAAGAAAGCACAACAAACAACCCAAGTGCTATTGTGCCAGCAAATCCTCCTGTGCGACAACAATATCCTATGCTTTTGGGAGTTTTATTGGTTCCAAACAACATAATTTCTAGAGTAATTTTTCATTCTTTATTACAATGGATGAAAATTTTGTCTTTATTAGCATTTATAATTATAAGCTAATGTATATTCTTTTGAATATATGTTAATGCACATCAAATTATGTTTTGGAAGAGATTTGTATGTATGATAATTTATAATGCATACTAGTAATAATTTTTTGTTTGTGGAATGATTAATGCAGGTAGATATTGTTGAGGGAGATAAAAACCACGATTGCTGTCAAAAGAGAGATTCTCAATCCATTAACAGGTAACACCCTTATAAAAGAAATTCATAAATTTGAAAAATTATTTGCCTTTTCTAATGTCTCAAGCATTTAATATATCATCAAAATATTATCATATAAATAATATAATTGTTCATACAGCTTAAATACAGATATTGTGGCTGTAGATGTGAAAATGTAATTGTAATTATTTGGACTCGAGTGTGATAGTATTAGCCTCATCCTACCAAGACAAGTGTCAAGACTCAATTTCTCATCATGATGGCACCTACCATAACTCACCAGTAGGTGACTGATGCTTAGACTTTCATCACAAAATAGATGTAAAGTATAGTATGAGTACCAAACAATAGGTATCCTATAGATATCATAGGCCGATTGAGGAAAAAGTAAAAGTAATAGAAAATGTTGGAATATAAAAATAGACAGAGATCAAGAAGAAAAATAGTAAAGATATGCATGCTCACATATAAAGGAAACAAGCTAGATCTAAGACAGCTAACTAAAAACAACTGAGACCCATAAGCCCAAAGGTATACTTATATGAAACTTAAGTTACAAACCTCAACAGACTCCCATAAGCCTGGCGAGTAAACAAAATAGTTAAGCAAAGATTAAAGGAAAGGAACTAGGTAAAACCCAAAATAATTTCTAAATGTGTTAAAGATTTTAGGATCACGAAGGGAAGGCGCAGAGTTGGAGCTCAAATCGTAGATAAAGCCTTCCCGCGGTAGTAATGTCAGTAAAATCAAACTCTATAAGGGTTGACAGTGACCTCGAACCATAAACCACGGGTGATGCCTCCCCAATAATAATCGTGGTGAAATCCACATAACAAAATTTTTATGTCAACTCCATGTTGAAGGATAAGTCATTAAAATCAGAAAATACAGAGCTCGGACCTCAAACTGCTGATTAGACCTCCTGATAGTATTTTTTCCAAAAGTAATAAACCTAATGGAAGTTGCTAAGAATTTCTGCATCAGATGTTGTCATAAGGTCTCCATGGATCTTCGTACACATCCTCAAAATATTTCAATGTACCCTACTAATCAGACAAAAACTAGTAATTTTCAATGAGCGGTATTGTAGCCTAAATATTTGAGATAGTAGGATACGGGGATTATGGATGAAAAGATATCAGAGCTAAGTTGCTTCCTAGCTAAGACTCATCTCTATCAAACTCAAGTCTGCTACACTATTTTACAAGGAGTTAAGCCATCTGGTACGACGATGAAGTAAATCTAAGGCCTATCGGCTCCAAATATACAAGACTATGTCAATCACTAGTATAAACCTACACTAAGGCCAAGCGTTCTCCAATGAAACACAAAAATCAAGTATAAGACAAATCATTAGATAACAATGACATTTAAAAGCAACACAAATACCCATAGTTCCTGCATACAACCTAAAACATGGATTCTAATAAGTATAATATATATAACTACATACCAACCATAAATTCATGAAAATCCATGTATATTTAGGTAATCAGACTCAATCAAAAGGGAGGGAAGTCATAGCCTACCTTAAGGTTGAACACGTGTGCTCTAAATGACTTCTTAGGAAATTTTCCCTTTTGTATGGCCTTAAAATATTGTCATGCTATCAAAAATAGAATTACAATATTAGTACAGTCATTTTGACACTAAATTCAAGGCAGATAAAAGTCTAAAACATGAAAGTAGGACTTGTAGAAAAATCCAAAATTGAATCTATGATAAGGTCTAAAATAGTTCTCCTAACTTTTGTCCCCAAATAGAACACAATTCGAGGATAGAAACCAACCACGATCAAACCTACAATAATTCCTTCATTTTAAGTTAAGAACTCAACAATGGCAGCAACTCAATACAAAAAAGATTACCTCAAACGAAGGTTCCCCAATATGCACCCATGTCAATTCTAGACACCTTGTGCTTTGAATAACTTAATTCAGACTTGGATCGAGTGAAATTTGAATTTGTTGGGATGATGCTGATCATGTATGTACTACTATTAAAAGGACAAACCCATTTTTCCTTCGTGAATATAGAGCAGGAAAGTCCTAGATCGTTGTCAATGCAGATCTTACTTGAGAATGTAGAGCCTGACTTGCGAATGCGGAGAAGAAGAAGAAAGAGGACCTCCAAGAACGCGACCAAAGACATAAATGTGGAGAACAAAGGGATTAGCTCCATGAGAACAATCCAGAGAACCAAAAATGAGGACAACAAAATGCCATTGCACCATCAACAACTTGAACTGTTGATTTTTCCAACTTTAAATCTCCAACGAGGTGCTCGAGATCGTTCCAATCCCATATGCGCAAATAGACTATGCTGGCCAACCAAATTTGGAATTATGGACCAACATCCCAGTTGAAATATCCATACGATGCCATTTCAACCAAAAGTGAGTTCCACACCTAAGGGCCATTTTAAACCAAAATCCACTGTGGGGCTTGGAATTTGTCCAGAAGACTCAAGAACCAAATAGGTCATTCTAGACCAAAATCTATGTTCTAGAGCTAATCACATGAAGGAATTTACTTTTGGACACATTTTCCAAAAATGTTGACCATGGAAAACCTTAGGATAAGTTTCAAAGTCTAAAATATCTAATGGTTCAAACCTGCACCAAAAATCTAAGGATTGGAGCTGACCATGCTATTAGCCTAAAATTACTACTCTGGACTTGATGGAACTGTCAAAATTTAACTTTGAGATTGTTTTCTTGATATTTTACTAATGTAAACTATTTTCATGTTTTAAAGGTATCAAACCATAAAAAACCTCACAAAATCCAAATGAATGACTAGGCGAGTGAACTAGTGCTAGCAAGTCATAAATGCCATGAGTCGCTATGGGAAAACTCTAACCAATGAAATGGAAGAGTAACACTAAATGACCTGAAAGGCCATTACAACATCCACTACCTATAGAATTTTCATCCATGAATATAAGTGTGAAGAATTACTTGAAGACTCAAATAAGTCGAGAGCTACTCCTGCATCTCTTGCTCGATCTCCCAAGTAGCCTTCTTAATTGGACGTTGCCTCCAATAAATCTTAGTTATAGGAATGGTATTGAATCATACTCAATCACATGAGAATCGTATGGAATATATCAATGTAACATTGAGTCATGAAAAACTGGATGGAAGGAAGAAAATATAGGAAATAGGGTCAACTCATATGAAACATCACCAACTCTCCATAGAATCTTAGATGACCTTATATAACAGGGTCTAAGGTTTGCTCGCCTTCCAAGCCTTATCACATCCTTCAAGGAAGATACCCGCAGAAACCCCTATTACTAATACCAAAGCACAAAGGACAACTCCTGCAGTCAGCATAACTCTAGTGTCTGCTCTCATCTTCCTAAGCCTATCCTAAATCACCCGAACACTCTCTAGAGCCTCTTGAAGAAAATCTATACCATGTGGCCTTAGCATTGAATACTCAAACCAACCAAAAAAAGAGCGACAATGTCTACCATATAAAGCCTCAAATGGAGCCATCTGAATACCCAAGTGGTAGTTGTTATTATACATAAACTCTGCAAAGGGCAAAACATAATCACACTAACCTTCAAAGTCCAACATATAGGAGCACAACATATCTTCAAGGAGTTGAATGGTATTCTTTGATTGACCATTGATATGTAGGTGAAAGGTTGTGTTGAGATCAACTTGAGTACCTAACATTTTCTAAAAAGCCCTCCAAAAGCTAGATTTAAATTGAGACCTTCGATCTAAAATGATGGTTATTGTCACCCTATGAAGACAAACCGCCTTCTGAAAATAGATATGAGCTAATTCCTTAGCACTGAAGGAAGAATAAACTAGGAGAAAATATGCTAACTCGATTAATCAATGAACGATGACCCAAATGCTTTCAACACCTATAAAAGTCTGAGGAAACCCTATCATGAAGCATATGGTGATACACTCCTACTTTTGCGTAGGAATGGGTAATCTTTTAAACTTCCTATCAAGCCTTTGATGCTTGGCCTTCACATGTTGATAGCATATATAATGAGATGAATAATTTATAGTATCTTTCTTCATACCGCCCTACTAATAGTGTTGTGTCAAATCACGATGTCTCATGGTAGTTCCTAGATGTATAAAATATCTAGAACCATGGGCCTCATGAAGAATTAATTGAATCAAGCCTCTAACCCTCAAAACCCAAAGATGGTTATCAAATCACAAAACACCATTTGAATCTAAAGTAACCTGATTGGCATCACCATGCAATATTTGAGTGCTACCAATAACTTATCCTTAAGCTATTGGCTTCAAATCTAATAAATTAAGAAAATTGAACCTCTACAAAGACTAATACCTACCTTAAATCTAAAATATCCAATCTAACTATCTTGTTGTCTAATGATTAGATGTCTAAAGCCAAAGGTTTCTCTATAGTATAGAATTAGGCTAAACTATCTTATTCCCTAGCTTCTAGATCAGGTCATCCACTATTATATTGCCATGCTTTGATGATAGACGACAAAGAGATTATAGTATTCTAGAAGCTCAATCCCTTGGCACTATTTTGAATTAAGAACCATCTAGCTCATAATATACTGAAGGCTATGGTGATTGATGTAAATCTCACAATGGACCCTATATATATAGTTCCTCCAAATCTTGAGCGTGAAAACTACTGCTGCCAACTCTAAGTCATGACTAGGGTTGTTGTACTTGTTCCCTCTCAACTACCTCAATGCATATGCTATGAGTTGGTTTGGTGAATTAATACACACTCCAAACCAACACCTGATACATCATAATATATTATGAATCCCCTGCCCTGAACTTGAAGAGTTAGAATAAAAGTAGTGATGAGTAGCTACTTAAGCCTCTTAAAACTCATCTAACACTCTTCAAACCACACAAATGGCACATTAGGTAACGTCAATCTGGTCAAAAGTGTAGCTATAGTAGAGAAACCCTCAATAGTCATTTATAGTATCTAGCTAAACTGATGGAGCTTTGAACCTCTACAATAGATATGGGCCTATCCTAACCATGAATGGCTTCTATTTTTGCCAAACCAACCATAATTCCTTTCTTGAACACTAGAGTCCCGAAGATGTTACTAACTCTAACAAAAACTCAAACTTTGAGAACTTTGCATAAAGCCATTGATCATTGTAAGTCGAGAGCACAATCCTCAAATATTGTAGATGTTTTTCTCTAATTTTTAAGTAAACCAAAATATCATCATTGACGACTATGAATAAGGAGTCAATATAAGGCCTGAATACACGAGTCATCAAATCCATGAAGATAGTAAGGGCATTATCTAACACAAAAGGCATCACAAAGAACTCATAATAGGCGTAATGAGTTCTAAATATTTTCTAACTTATATCTACTTCCCTAATACTCAGGTGGTGACCGTATCTCAAATTAATCTTAGAAAACATTATTTCCCCATGAAGCTAATCATAAAGATCATCTATGTGAGGCATGGGGCAATAGTTCTTCACCATCACTTTGGTTAGCTATTTGCAGTCAATGCTCACCCGCATAGTCTTGTTCTTCTTCTTAACAAATTGAATGAGGGAACTATAAAGTGATATGCTAGGCTAAATAAATCCCTTATCTAAGAGGTCATGAAGTTGAAGACTAAACTCCTTAAGCTCTATGAGGGCGATTCGATAAGATGGAATAGAAATTTTCTTAGTGCCTAACTCTAGGGTTATGGGAAAATCCATATTATACTTAGAGGGTAGGCCAGATAAATCAGTAGGAGGTACATCTAAGAACTCATGGACAAAAACATTTAATCAACACAGGGAAACCTCATTAGTCATATCCCAGACTTAGGCTAAATAAGCTAAGAACCTACTAAATACAAATCTAGGCCTGAATATAAGAAATAACCCTAACAAGTGTTTGATTGATAGAGACCTACCGCACCACCGGTGGTATACTGGCATTTCAAAGTTAACGTCCTTGTCATAACAATTCAAAATCACATGATGAAGTGATAATCACTCCATGCCCTCAAATGATATCATAATCCAACATATCTAGTATACTAAGATCAATCCAAGTATCTTGCCCTTGTAATATAACCAAACAAGATTTGTATAATTTATCTACAACTAATGAATCACCTATTTAGGTCAAAACACGCAATGATGCCACCAATGGCTAAGGACTCACACCATATCTAGGAGCAACATATATAGTGTACATGTAAAAAAAAAATCTTCAATCAAATAAAGTTGAAGCAGTCTACTAGGATATAAGAACTATGCATATAATAACATCATTTGGTGCCTTAACCTCTGTCCTTACTAGAGAAGCATAGAAATGGACCTACCAACCTCCACCCCGAGTATCTTCCCTACTACCTAACCTGTCTCCTCGAGGACCACCTAGAGTACCCTAATAATTATGCCAATGATTTTAGACTTGATCTTTGCCTCTAGTTAGGGCACTAGTGTTGGTTGACTATCTAAGAGGTAAAAGCTATTGCCATCCTTTTAGAGAAATCTATAGACTATTGATCTAATTCACTAAAATCATAATAGCCTGGGATTAATGGCCCATAAAATGACTACCGCCCTGACCTGTAGTACTCGAGTTTGAGGCTCTCGAACTCTGACCCACTAAATATAAAGAACCACCCTGACCTAAGCTAGCCAATGCTACATCCCTCCCTATATGGCTTATGATGTAAGAAGGTGATTGAAACGACCTAAAAAGTTCCTAAAAATGTGCATCGAAAGTTACCGAAAACTTATTTTAGCTATATATATAAAATCCATTTTGTTATTTGAAAATCCAACTTCATATTCTTGCTTAGGGGGTCCAATATAGTGGGATATGGGTCTAACCCAAATTTTACAGCAGCCGTATCAAAATCCAAAATTTTCAAGTGAAGCCTTTTTCGAGGGTCTACTTTGGAGGGTCATATCTCATAGCACACAAATAATTGGGTGGCCCATAAAATATCCATTGAAAGCCCTTTGTGTTAGCTACTCAAAACACTTCGTTTCACCTCATCTGCATTTCGGACAAAGAGGTTATGCCAATTTTGCATAAAATCCGTCCGTGCAGAAAATGCAATTTCCAGAGAGCAAATTTACTGTTCATAAGCTTCATTTTTTTTTCTAAGTGTTGGACCCATTTTTCCAAGGACATATTTTATTTCCTATATAGCATTAATTCAATTCCCATC
>JBCEWC010012271.1:0-15987 GCA_038996855.1 Solanum aculeatissimum
TGGGTTATGACAAGAATGTGATCACATAATGTCTATGATATGGCTCTTTGAGCAACATGGGTGTTTACACCAATATGGTATACTATGATATGACAAGTATGGAGCTACTCCTATACACGAAGTTTGACATGAAAGTGTGTTTGGATTTTTAGCCCAATGAAGAATGGATATGATATAGATTTGATTCTTGTTAAGTATGCATGAGAGTAATGAAAGTGAATTTGACTGTTAAGCCCAAGTATGCATGATTTGATGTTCAAGTGTCAATTTTCTATTTTAAAGCATGCATATGTATACGTTTTCTTGTGGGATGATGACTTAGTACTAAGAAGGATTGGAGTAGTAAGTGGGATATCCCCAAGGGTCCCACTCTTTTCTCGAAACTATGTGGCAACATAGGAGGCTACCAAAATGGGAGGCCCATAAGGTATGCTTTGATATGATATGATATGATATGATATAATATGATATGATATGGTATGATATGATATGATATAATATGATATGATATGATATGATATGTTATGTAAATCCTTTTGAAATGATCGGGTCGTAAGAAAGGTGGCCATCACACCAAAATGAGAGGCCCATAAGGTGTAGTATAGATTATCTTTGGCAAGTAATCTTCTTCGATCTGATGGGAGGCCTCATCGGAAAAGTTTATGTTGTAGCTCACATGAGTTTTGATGTCGGGTATGGTTCCATTCCCTCTATACTATAAGCATTATGGAATTTCATGCATCATGGTTATCATGACATATTGATAAACTATTCTTTCTTATATTCTCTTCTATGTATGTGCCCTTGTCATCTAGGTCGCTTATAACTTCATGTGCATATAGATTTTCATGCCCACATACTTAATGCTTTATTGTGCTAACCCATACTCTTTGTCTACATGTTCTAACCATGTAGGGACTGGTGACGACCTCTATCTACCGTTGAACGACGAATGACCTCCTTGAAGCTATTGCTTATGGTGAGCCCTTTGTCCATGGGAAATATCTACTTTTCTCTTCCTTGAATTGTTCTACTTTCTTTCTTTCTTTATGACTTGAGGGTGAGCTCGAGTTATGTCGAGGCCCCGTTCTATCTTATGTAGAGGCTAAGTTGGACATGTTAGACTCTTGAAAGTTTTATATGTTTCTTGATGAGATTTTATGACTATTGAGATTTGGCTATGAGAGTGATGCTTCGATTATTTTATGACTATGTATGGACTTATGAATGTTGGGAATGTGCTTTTGTGGAAAGTCCCCTAACCCAGTATGCCCCCATAGCTTGAGTCCTACTTACCCGCTCCTAGAAATATTTGTTATGTGTTATGTGATCCATGTTTATCCCATTCCCAGCAACATTCCCATAGCTTGAGTCTAAAGCCCCATTTTCCCTAGAATAATATGCTATATGTTTACTCTTTCCCGCTTCTGATTTGATGATATGTGTAATGATGCTATGATGGCTTGATCGAGGACTTTCGGGTTCTCTTTCGCCATATCACATCTAGGCCCCACTTTCGGGTCATGATAAAGATGGTATCATATCCCTTGGCTTGTAAATGATCCTCGGAGTCCAACATGCTGCGTCACTTAGAGTCTTGTTCAGGGGTGTGATGCACGCCATACCTATTAATGGGAGGTTATGATGACGTTTTAGTAACTTTTCACTTCATTATCCCTTGTGTCGTGCCTTGTACTATTTATACGATTTCCTAAATGTTGGTGTTCCTGTCGCTCTTTCAGAAATATGCCTCCCAGAAAAGCTCTCTTCCGCCGTCAGGCTCCCGACTATGAGGAACAAGTCCCTCAGGAACCGGTAGAGGAAAAAGTGACCCATGCCGAGTTTAGAAATATGGTGTCTATGTTGGCCCAAGCAGTGGCTAACTAAGCCTGACCAGCTAATCCCGTGAATGTTAGTACTCCAGCTTCTAGGATGAGGGATTTCACCCGGATGAACCCTCCGGAGTTATTTGGCTCAAAGGTGGACGAGGATGCTCAAGAGTTCATTGATGAACTCACTAAGGTGTTGATAATAATGGGTGTTAGTTCGAAAGAGAAAGAAGAGTTGGCTGCATATTAATTGAAAGACGTGGCCTAAGTGTGGGATAACCAATGGTTAGTAGAGCAAATGGTTGATGTCAAGGTTAGTTGAGAAGAATTCAAAATGGATTTCCTTGATCGCTTCTTTCCTCTTGATCTTAGGGAAGCCAAAATAACCGAGTTCATCAATCTTTGACAAGGTGGTATGACTGTGAGGGACTATTCTCTCAAATTTACTAAGCTTTCTAAATATGCTCCCATGTTTGTATCGGACCCCCGTGCAAGAATGCACAAGTTCATTTCTGGTATCTCTGATTTGGTTGCGAAAGAGTGTCGTACGGCTATGCCTATTCGGGATATGGAAATTTCAAGGCTCATCACTTATGCCGAGCAAATTGAGGGTGAAATGCTTTAGAAATGGAGGATGAGGGAAGCTAAGAAAGCCTGGTTTGATGGTGGGTTCTCCAACTCTAAGAGTGGTGGTGGTTTTGGCCAATTCCATCAAGGCTAAGGTTCCAATATGAGGGTTGCTAATCAAAGAGTGCCTCCTCCTAAGGCATAAGTTAGGGGTGGTCCCCGAATTCCTCTCTGTGGTCAATGTGGGAAACAACATCATGTGGGTGATTGTAGGAGAGCTTCGGGTGATTGCTTTTGATGTGGGAGTTTGGACCACAAGATTTCTGACTGTCCAAGGGGTGCAAAGAAAGATCAAGTGACTCCCAGTGGTCAAGGGCCCCTAAAATCTTCGATTGGTGGTGCTCTCGGGAACAACCAATTTTATGCTCTTTATGCCCGATAAGAGGTGGAGGAAGCTCCGGAAGTCGTGATTGGTATGTTAAAAAAAATTTATTTTGATGCTTATGCTTTACTTGATCCGGGTGAAAATTTATCTTTTATGACTTCTCTGTTGGCTGTTAAATTTGGTTTGAGTCCTGAAACTCTAAGGGAACCTTATTCGGTGAATACTCCCGTGGGTGAGTCTATTATTGTTTGAAAAGTGTATTGGGGTTGTCCTATCTCTGTGTTGCATAAAGTGTTCCCCGGTGACCTTGTAAAACTTGAAATGTATGATTTTGATGTTATCCTTGGGATGGATTGGTTGCATGCATTGTATGCCTCAGTTGATTGTAGGACTAGGCAAGTTAAATTTCAAGTTTCTAATGAACCCGTGTTGGAGTGGAAGGGTAGTGATTTCGTGGTTAAGGGTCATTTTATTTCCTACCCAAAACCTGGAAAATAATTTGTAAGGGGTGCATTTATCATATTGTGCGGGTTAGAGATGTGGAGGGTGAGTCACCTATGCTTGAATTAATTTTGGTGGTTAATGAGTTTCCCAATATTTTTCTCGAGGACTTGCCCGTTATTTCTCCTGATAGAGAAATAGAAATGGATCACTTGAGGTTGGTGCTTCAAACGTTGAGGGAGAAGCATTTGTATGCCAAGTTTAGGAAATGTTAATTTTGGTTGGGAGAAGTTGTTTTCCTTAGTCATGTGGTGTCTAGTGATAGCATTAAGGTTGATCCTAAGAAAACCGAAGTGGTGAAGGATTGGCCTAGACCATTGACTCCTTCGGATATTCGAAGTTTCCTTGGTTTAGCCGGTTATTATAGAAGGTTTGTTGAAGGGTTTTCCTCTATAGCTTCTCCATTGACTAAGTTGACTCAAAAGAAGGCCATGTTTGTGTGGTCGAATGAATGTGAGAAAAGTTTTCAAACTTTAAAGGATCGATTTACTTCAACTCCGATTTTGACTTTTCATAATGGGATAGATGGGATTATGGTATATTGTGATGCATTGCGTATTGGTTTGGGTTGTGTGCTTATGCAACATGGTAAGGTGATAGCTTATGCGTCCCGACAATTGAAGGGGCATGAACAAAATTATCCAACCCTTGATCTTGAGTTGGCGGCGGTGGTGTTTCCTTTTAAAATTTGGCAACATTATTTGTATGGGGTTCATGTGGATGTGTTCACCGATCACAAGAGTTTGCAATATGTGTTTACCCAAAGAGACCTTAATTTGAGGCAAAGGAGATGGTTGGAACTTCTCAAGGATTATGATATGAGCATCCTTTATCACCCCGGCAAATATATTGTTGTGGTGAATGCCCTTAGTAGGCTCTCTATGGGAAGTGTGACTCATGTGGAAGAGGGGAAGAAGGAGATAGTGAAAGATGTTCACCGTTTGGCTAGGTTGGGTGTGAGGTTGGCTAAATCCGACAATGGTGAAATTCTTGTTCAAGGTGGATTCGAGTCTTCCTTGGTAGTTAATGTTAAGACGAAACAAGACCTAGATCCTTCCTTGGTAGAGTTAAAGAAGTTGGTTGCCGATGGAAAGATTGAGGTTTTCTCCCAAGGAGGATATGGTATGCTACGGTACCAAGATCGTTTATGTGTTCTGAATATTGATGGCTTAAGGGAGCTTATCTTGAAAGAGGATCTTAATTCTCAATATTCTATTCATCCAGGATCTACCGAAATGCATAAAGATTTGAGGAAGTTATATTGGTGGCATGGTATGAAGAGGGATATAGCCAAGTTCGTGTCGGAATGTCCTAATTGCCAACAAGTAAAAATGGAACATCAAAGGTCCGGTGGCTTGACCCAAGATATTAAAATTCCTACTTGGAAGTGGGAAGATGTGAACATGGACTTTGTGGCTGGGTTACCCCGTACTCGGAGACAATTCAATTCGATATGGGTTGTGGTTGATAGGATGACTAAGTCGACTCACTTCTTATCGATTAAGACTATCTATAGTGTCGAGGAGTATGCTAAGGTGTATATTCTGGAGTTGGTGAGATTGCATGGTATACCGAGGTCTATTATATTGGATCGTGGTACTCAATTTACTTCTCATATTTGGAAGTATTTTCAAAAGGGACTTGGTACTAAGGTCAAGTTGAGGACCGCATTTCATTCTCAAACTGATGGGCAAGCTGAAAGGACAATTCAAACCTTGGAGGACATGTTGAGGGCTTATGTGTTGGAATTCAAAGGCAATTGGGATGATCATCTACCTCTCATTGAGTTTGTATATAACAATAGCTTTTATGCTAGCATTGGTATTGATCCATTTGAAGCTTTGGAGATGTACATCTCTGGTTGGTTTGTTTGAAATAGGCGAGGCGGCCTTGTTAGGCACAGATTTAGTTATTGAGGCCATTGAAAAGGTGAAATTGATTAAGGAGAAGTTAAAGACGGCTCAAAGTCACCAAAAGTCTTATTCGGATTTTAGGAAAAGGGATCTCGAATTTCATGTAGGTGATTGTGTGTATGTGAAAGTGTCCCACATGAAAGGCATCATGCATTTTGGCAAAAAGGGCAAGTTGAGCCCCGATACGTTGGACCCTATGAGATTGTGGAGCGGGTTGGCAATGTGGCTTATAGGTTCGATTTTTCATTGGACATGAGCTCCATTCATTCAGTTTTCCATGTGTCTATGTTAAGGATGTTAGTTGGTGATCCTAAGGCCATTACACCTTTGGAGGGTGTGATAGTTGAGGAGAATTTAACCTATGAAGAGGTGTCGGTTGAAATTTTTGACAGGCAAGTGAAGCGGCTTCGTACAAGGATGTAGCTTCAGTCAAGGTGCTTTAGAGGAACCAAGATGTGGAGAGTGCAACTTGGGAAGCGGAGTTGGACATAATGGAGCGATATCCCTATCTCTTACAATCTACTCAAGCTTAAGGTACTAGGTTCTATCCTTGTATGGTCCTAATTCTTTAAATTCTTAAGTTTCATAACATTGCATGCATACATGAGCACAAAAATGATTTAAATAATATTTTAACATGAGTTTTTAAACACTTTTGAAATGATGCATGATCCATTATGAGTTGTGGTTAAAATGCCTCTTGTTTGATTGTTGTCCTCAGATAATAGTTTTAGCTCATTCGAGAACGAATGTTCCCAAGGGGGAGATGATGTAACGATGCAAAAATTTTCAAACTTCATAATGGTTGGTCAAGGTTAGTGTTGAACGTTTCATGGTGGAAATTTGGTAGACATGGGTTGTATTTAAGTGGCCAGATTCAAGGGAATGGTTTTAGTGGAAAGTTATAAGGCCGTTTAGGCAACACTGACTTTGAGAGGGCATATCCTTTTGTATAAGATGAACTGGGTGGGCTATTATAAATCACATCGAAGCTCTTTGAGTTATCTTTTCAATTCAAGTGGTTTCACTCAATTCAAAGTTTGGATGTGAAAGTTATGTCCTTTTCAGTGAGACTACCCGTAATTAGAAGTACGCTGGAAAAGGGTTCAGGATTGGGGTCTATGTGTGGGACCATGGACCGTTTGGTGGTCCACGGTCTATGGTGGTGTTCATGAGTTGGTTCAGTGTGCTCCTAGGGTTTGGGTTCAAGTCCATGGACCAAGTGTGGTCCAACGGACCACCTCACGGTCAGTGTGACCTTCACGGCCCGTGAAGGATTCCGTGGGGTGATCCATATATGTTGCCAAGGTTCGGGGTTGGACTCTAGACCAAGTGATGCTCCACGGATCAGTACACTGTCTGTGTGCATATACACGGTCCATGAAACCCCTCGTGGATTGGTCCAAAAAGTCCCTCGATAGTTCAAGCAGAAGTCGAGACCAAGTGAGGTCTCACGGATAGGCTCACAGTCCGTGAGCGTCTGGACGACACCTGGAGGTCCTCTGTGAGACCGTGTTTTCAGTGTTCTAGTCCATTTCATTAATGGCTAATTCATAATTTAATTAGATCCTATGCCTCTTTTAGCCTTTCTAAGGTTGCCTAACACCACTAAATCAAACCCTAATCCCCTTTCATCCATTCTAACACTCTCCAATCCTCACCAACATTCTCTCAATCCTCTTGACCTTCATTGTGACAGCTTGAAGAAATTTGGGAAAAATCATCCTTGTTGCAAAATCATTCAATTCTCTTGGCTAATTGCTAGGTGTGTGGGATTGATTCATGGATTCCCTTTCATCCATGAAGACCCAAGAACCCTCCTCTTTAAATTATGGATTTAAGCTTTCTTTAATTATGGATTCTTTAAATTTTGAAGTATTTAATTTAATTGAGTTGTGGGTTGTAGAAACTAGGTGATTTAAAGATGATTTAAGTTTGGATTCTATGAAGTTTCAATGGATTTGATGAAGGTCAAGTTATGCATGCCTCTTTTACTCTTGAACTATGCATGGGTAGTGTTTTAATGATGATTTGAATGTTGATTTGACTTGAATTTCTTATGAATTACTCTTGAATTGAATTTAAAGTATATATTCTAGTACCCATGCTATTCTCATTGTCACTCATGGATTTTGCATGCATGATCATGGATTTTCATGAAGGTTTTGATGTGGGCTAAGTCCCAAACATGTTTAAGACTATGATTTTGAACATGTGTTATGATAAGAATGTGATCACATAATGTCTATGATATGGCTCTTTGAGCAACATAGGTGTTTACACCAATATGATATGATATGATATGACAAGCATGGAGCTACTCTTATGCATAAAGTTTGACATGAAAGTGTATTTTTACCTTTTAGCCTAATGAAGCATGGATATAAAATATATTTGATTCTTTTTAAGTATGCATGAGAGTACAGAAAGTGAATTTGGCATTTAAACCCAAGTATGCATGATTTGATGTTCAAGTATCAAGTTTCCATTTTAAAGCATGTATATGTATATATATTCTTGTGGGATGATGACTTAGTTCTGAGAAGGATTGGAGTAGTAAGTGGGCTATCCCCAAAGGTCCCACTTCTTTTTCGAAACTATGTGCCAACGTAGGTTGCTACCAAAATGGGAGGCCCGTAAGGTATGCTTTGATATGATATGATATGATATGATATGTAAATCCTTCTGAAATGACCGGGTCATAAGGAAGGTGGCCATCATACCAAAATGGGAGGCCCATATGGTCGGGTGTATATTACCTTTGGTAAGTAATCTTTTCCGATCCGATGGGAGGCCTTATCAGGCAAGTTCATGTTGTAGCTCACATGAGTTTGGATGTCGTTTATGGTTCTATCCCCAGTATACTATAAGCATTATGGGATTTCATGTATCATGATTATCATGTAATATTGCTATACTATTCTTTCTTATGTTCTCTTCTATGTATGCGCCATTGTCATCTAGGTCGCTCATAGCTTCATGTGCATATACATTTTCATGCCTGCATACTTAGTGCTTTATTATGCTAACCCATACTCTTTTTCTACATGTTCTAACCATTTAGGGACCGGTGACGACCTCTATCTACCGTTGAACGATGAGTGACCTCCTTGAAGCTATTACTTGTGGTGAGCCCTTTGTGTAAGGTCAATATCTACTTTTCTCTTCCTTGTATTATTCTACTTTCTTTATGACTTGAGGGTGAGCCCAGATTATGTCGAGGCCCCATTTTATCTTATCTAGAGGCTATGTTGAACATGTTAGACTCTTGAATGTTGTATATGTTTCTTGATAAGATGTTATGAGTATTGAGATTTGTCTATGAGATGGTGCTTCGATTATGCTTATGACTATGTATGGACATATGAATGTTGGGAATGTTCGTATGTGAAATTTCCCCTAACTCGGTATTCCCCCATAGCTTGAGTCCTACTTACCCACCCCTAGAAATATTTGTTTTGTGTTATGTGATCCATGTTCATCCTATTCCCGTCAACATCCCCATAGCTTGAGTCCAAAGCCCCATTTTCCCTAGAATTATGTACTATGTGTTTACTCTTCCGTACTTCCGAACTGATGATGTGTGTAATGATGCTATGATGGCTTGATCGAGGACTTTCAGGCTCTCTTTTGCCATGTCACATCTAGAACCTACTTCCGGGTCATGACACTAGAATTATGAGCTTTACTTAATATTATCTCATTTATGCCATCAATATTTGTAACACTAAGACGAACTTGGTGATGAAATATCCCATCTCCCCTTGAGAGAAAACCTCAATATTGTTTTAGCAACTAACTTCTTCAACTCAACTAAAATGGGATTCAAATCTTGTTTTGACTTCACTTTCACCATCAGAGACAATTTTGAACCATTATAAACAACTGCACCACCCTCATTGGAGTCAACTAACTAGACAACCAAATAGGCTAGCGTATGCACCTTTTTAACGAATTCCTTATTTTCATCCTCAACATGTGCAACATTACTCATGGTTATTCAACATAGAGCATCGACAACCATATTTGCTTTAATTGGATGGTATGATACACTCATGTCATATTCCTTTAATAGTTCTAGCCATATTCTTTGTCGAAGGTTCATGAACCGTTGGTTAAAAACATATCATACATTTTTATGATCGGCGAATATGTCAACATATTTATCATAAAGATAGTGACGCCAAATCTTCAAGGCAGACAACCACTACCAATTCAAGGTCATGGGTAGGTTAATTCCATTAAATCCATTTGAAATTTCTAGAACATATGTTATGACCTTATCATATTTCATCAAAACAGACCTGAGTCCAATCCGTCAGCCATCAAAATCACTAGCGGAACCACCTAATGGTGAGGTGTTCATCCAAGCCCCCTCCAACGAAAAACTATACTATTTACACATGGATAAAATATTTTTTTATATTTATATAGTAGATATTGAAACCCCTTGAGCAAGTTCACGTGTCTACTTTTTCAAAGTTTGAACCCTTTAAATCAAAATCTTGGCTCCGCCACTAATATGCCACAAAAATATAATATTTTTTATGATTAAAATTTAGGATGTTTGTATGTTCTTTGGTGCATTATAATGTTATTTTATGCCTTTTTTAGTTAGACAAAGAAGGACTATATGTATTTTGACACATTTGGTGATTATTCATATATTTTGGTTGATCCAATACATGTTTTTCTTGACAATTTGGTTTTTGATTATCAATTGAAGATTTCAAATTTTATTATTCAATTTGTAAGTATCAAATTATGCTAAATTCATCATCTATCGATCATTGTCTTACGAGAATGAGTGACTAAGTTTACAACTAGGGTTGTGGGATCTATGAAGAATTAACAACATAAAATTCAATAATTAGTAATCCTTGGATAGTGTTCATGCATGCATTGTTTATCACAATATTTTGATTACTTTTTAATGGTGGCCAATGTTAGAAACCGTGTTATTCTTACTTGTCATACAAAGGAAGTAATGAATGAGAAAAAAGATAAAATAGTAGATATTTGATGTTCTTACACTCATCTAATTAGCTTGAACCGACAAAGATATAGCTAAATCTGGGACCAAGGTTAGGGTAAGTAAAGCATATAACAGTAGATAGACCATGTTGCATAATGATAATCATCTACTTGCTGGATCAAGGAATTAGGTGAATATACCATACTATTTCTGCATGCTACATAGTAGAAAAAGTTACTATTATAAGGTTATACGACATTGAATTCATGGGAAACACAATATCCTAGTTACGTCTACTCATTTATTTTCAAACACTTGCAATAAAAACAATCTTACTTTTATTTACATTATTTACTTAGTTATCAAACCCCTTTTTTGGGAGTAAGCCAAATAATAGTTCGAATTCACATAAATTAAGCTAAGTCTGAACCATATTTCTCAGGGGTTCGACCTTAACTTTTGTTAGGTTCTTCATTTGACATTGACCGTGATATTATAAAGTTTTGATGATTTAAAAATCCATGAAAATAGATGAGGGACCTTATCCTATACGTGTTGTGAACCTGAAAGTGACACCTGATGAACAATACACTATGTATTGACTGTTTAATATTTGTTGGTGCACGTCTGGATGCTTTGTAGAAATTGTCTGGCTAATAAAATTGCCTCAAATGTTGTTGATATTGGGTATATATACCCAAACTTTCTTGAGAAGAAAACTTGAGGGTTTATACACATATTGAGTGTGTGTTTTTGGTAAAGCTCTCCTCCAATATACTAATAAGATATGAGGGTTCCAACATACATTGATTGAGTGTTCTTGGTGAGGCTCTTGAGTAGTACACTTAGCAAAATCAGAGTTGTTTTTATTTTGTGTACTTCATTGCTCTTAAATGATGCTTGCATCTTGTGAATCGATTCCTATTCTATAAAGGGATATGATATTAAGAAAGGTTTTGCTCTTCTTTGGTAGACTTAACTAAGGTGTGTTTTCAAGTCTAAGTTGGCCAGAGTTAGTTGATTTAGTGGGTAGTGGAGCAGCTACTTAGTTTTCTCGAACCTGTGGTAGAGTTATCACAGTGAGGAGAAAGGGATTTAGAGTTAGATTCCTTGATTGCAAGAGTATCTAATCTAAAGATTTGCTCCTTTGTGTTAAATAGAGTTGGGTTGAGATCCTGTGAGTGCAAGTCATGTTTTTCTTCTCCCTTGAGCAAGGGGGTTTCCACATAAAATAGCTAGTGCACTTTATACTTGCTACTTTACTACTTTTGGTTGTTTTTGTTTGCCACTATTCTGACAAGGCACCTTGTCCCATACACTCAGTAGACATTTGTATTCCATTAATCAATATCAGAACAAGGATTCTCTAAAAGGTTAACACCTAGAGAGGATCTTGAAGAAAACTGGTAGCTCCACTAAATATAGAAGAGGGTCAGTTATCTACCATACCTTCTCATTTTAATGGGTAATTTTATAATTGGTGGAAGACTCGTATGCATAATTTTCTCGTGGGTGAAGATAGTGAGCTATGAGACATTGTGCTTCATAGTTCTCATGTTCCTACTCTGGAGGTGAAATATGGAGAAATCACTTGAGTAGTCCTTAAGACTTGGCAATAATACATTGATGTGGATTAAAAGAAGATTGAAAAGAATTACAAGGTAAATAAATTATTGTTCTATGGTATTGGAGTTGATGAGTACAATTGGATCTCTGCTTATGAGTCAACCAAGGGATATCGTATTACTTGTGCACAACTAATGAAGGCATTGAGCAAGTGAAGGAGTCTAAAGTTGATATGCTCACTACTCAGTATGAAAATTTTCCCATGAAGGAAGGTGAGTCCATTCATGATATGTATATCAGGTTTTTGTCCATTATCAATGAACTAAGATGTTTGGGTGAACCCATTCATACTAGAAATCAAGTAAGGAGGATCCTTAGAATTCTTCCTAAACCTTGGGTAGCAAAGTTGATGCAATCACTGAGGCCAATGACCTAAAGGTGTTTACAATGAATGCCTTGATTGAAAATCTCCAAACTCATGAGTAGAATAGAACAAATGATGTTGCTAAGAAGGACAAATCATTAGCTCTAAAGGAGACACAAGGTGAAAAATCAGATGAAGATCAGATGGCATACCTTACAAGATGATTTTAAAAAATTGTGAGGAAACATAGTGGATTTAAGAATAAGGGAAATTCTAGCAGAGCTGCTACAACTAATGATTTATATTACAGATGTAGAAAACCATGAAATTTCATCAGATATTTTCCAATGCATAAAAAAACTACAAAGACTATGCCAAGCCTTGAGATAAGTAATACAAGTCGAGGGACCCAGTCCCTGACAAGAAAACCTGAAAGGTTGTAGCAGACTATGTTGTTAGAAAGCCCTTGATATTTGGGAAAATTCCTCAAGTGACTCAAAAGAGTTTGAGCACATAGAGGATGCCTCCTTGATAGCCGTGAAGAAAGATGATGAGATCTTCAATCAAATGTTATCATTTATGGCAAAGTTTGATGACGGTGATGAATCTGTAGAAGAGGTAACTCTATCTAATATTAAGCAAAATTTGCACATTCTTTCTATTAAAAAATTGAAGAAGTTAGTTGTTATTCTTATTTATCCAATTACTGAGTTAACTATTGAAAAGGATGTGTTGAATAATCAATTAGATCTTGTTTAAGTTGAAAAAGTCGCCTTAGTTTCTCAGTTATCTGAAGTGGAGAAACGTATGTTAGATCTAAAATTAAAGAGTGTAGCTCTTTGTGAAAAATTAAATGAAGAATCAAAGGGTTATTTGAAAGGAAAAGAAAAGGCTAGTAGGTTGCAACTTGAGAATGAAGCTAGTCTAAATGATGTTGAAACTAAGCTAGTCATGGTACTAAGAAGGAATATTCAGTTAGAGAGGGACCTAGTCCAAGTCAAAGAGAAGTTGTCCAAAATGCTTTAATGGACTACTTCTTATAATATACTAGATATTATGACTCATCAAGGAGACAATAGTAAGAAAGGTCTAAAGTTTGTGAAGAAATACCTATCTCATAGCACTCACAGCAAAAATGCCAATGGATCAAATCTATTGTTGTGTACTCGTTGTGGAAGGGCTGGTCATCTGAAGACCAACTATCCTAGATTAAAAAGTTTCTAAAGAATGTATGGTAGGATACTTTGAGCAACCGAAAAGAAAAGTGGAACCTGGTCCAAGGGTGAATTCTCAGAATATTTTTAAGCTAAAACAATGGTGCTACCCCCTAAACAAGAAAAATGTTAATTAACCTCTTATCTACTTATTGGGAACTTAGATTGAAATGGGTTCCTAAGACTAACAAGTGATCTCTTGCAGATGAGTGAAGGAAGCAACAAAATATGTTGGTACGTAGAAAGTGGTTGCTCAAAGCATATGAGTGGAAATGTTGAAAGTCTCCTTTCACTCAAAGCACTTCAAGGTGGAGGTGTTTCTCTTGGAAATGGGAAAAAGGGATATATTCTTGGTATTGGCAGGATTGGAAAATCTTTGGATCACTCAATAGAAAATATCTATTATGTGAACAAAATGAAATTAAGTCTTTTGAGTATATCCCAAATTTGTAACAAGGGTAATATAGTGAAATTTCACTCGGAAAATTATATTGTCACCAATCTGGATTCACAAGAAGTGGTTCTTGTGAAGAAATAGTAAAGATCATGTATGTGGTTGATGTGTATTCTTGTCATGACCCGAGAGTAGGGCCTAGATGTGACATGGAAAAAGAAAATCTGAGACTCCTCGAACAAGCCATCTTAGCATCATCACACACATCATTGGTTCAAAAGTGTGTAACATAGTAAAAACCACATAAGTCTAAGGGATTCCGGGGCTTTAGACTCATGCTATGGAGATATTGACGGGAATAGGATAAGCATGAATCACATAACACACAACAATTACGTTCTAAGAAGCGGGTAAGTATGACTCAATCCATGGGGGCAAGAAGGGTTAGGGACTTTCCACATAAGCACATTCTCAGTCCAACCATCATAATAACATAAGAGGAAACGAAAGAATAACATAAGAAACCATTATCAAACATAGGTAGTCATATCATTACAATCAACACATAGCATAACGTACATTAGAGTTTGAGATATCCAACAATGCCTCTACATAAGATGAGATGGGGCCTCGACATATCCCGAGCTCACCCTCAAGTCATAAGATAAGGAAACATAGAATAAAGACATAAGGTAGATGAAAGTAGGTGTTGCCCTGGGAGTATCGGACTCACCAAAAGCAACAACTTCAAGATCTCCAACTATACGTCCAACGATGGATGAAAGTCATCTTCTGTCCCTACATGGTTAGATCAAGTAGACAAAGAGTATGGGTAAGCACCTATAATGCACTAAGTATGCAAGTATGCCATACATATGAACATGATCCAACAACAAGACTAGATGATTGGTACGGAAGGAATGCATGTAGCCATGGGAGTAAATATCATAATGACATGCCATTTCATGTCATGATGTATGAATGCAAACCTACATATCATAGCGGGGACGTGACCTCAATCGACAACATGAAAGACCAAGCGAGTGTCATGACCCGGATAAGAGGGCCTAGATGTGACATGGCAAAAGAGGACCTGAAGACCCTCGATCAATATATCATAGCATCATTACACACATCATCAGTTCGGAAGCACGGAAGCTAAACACATCGCAAGTAAGTTCTGAGGAATCGGGGACTTAGGACTCAAGCTATGAGGATAATAACGGGGATAGGATAAGAATGCTTACACATAGCACATAGTCATTCACAATACCCATCATGCAAGTCAATATCATAACAAGAGAAACATGATCATAAACCAAGCTAAATAGTATTGTATTTCATAACAAAAAATCTAACATACAAGACAAACGTACAAGAGTATAGATTTGTCCAACAATGCCTCTACATAGATGAGCGGGGCCTCGACAAGTTTGAGGCTCGCCCTCAAGACATAGAAAGTAAATACATAAACTAAAGTGGTAGATAGACGGTGGATATTGCCCTTGAACAAAAGGGCTCACCACTAGCAAGTCTTCAACAAGATATCAAACGTCGTCCAGAAGAACGTAATAATCACCCTCGGTCCCTACAAAGTTAGAACATGTAGACAAGAATATGGGTTAGCACAATTAAACACTAAGTATGCGGGCATACAATGCATATGACAAGTATAGCATGACCAAGCAACATGACAAGGGAACAAGTGATACGAAAGGAATGTACATAGCCAAGGAGTAATATAACAATATGCTATGTCATGAATCATGTGATGCAAAACCTATAATCATATATAGCGGGGATGTCACCTCAACCGACTACAAAGGAGACCTGAGCAAGTCACTACCCAGATCCGGACTACTTGTAAAGTAGTACCATAGTCAACCCTTCAACAAGGGTATACAAAATAAGTCAATCCCTATTTAGGGAGATAACCCATGGTGGCACATGGTTTGAAGGAAAGGGTGGGGCCCTTGGAGATAGCCCTCTTACAACCCAATCCCTCGGTACTAAGTCTCATCCCATGGGAATACTTATATATACATGCATCATGAAATTGGGAGACTTACATCACTTTCAAAACATGTATACTTAGTCAAAAGGGAACCACTGATCAAATCATATTCATGCTTAAACCAAAGACTATCAAACGTTCACAAAACGTTTCATGATCATACCATGTCAATGCAATAAGAGTAGCTGATCTACATAGCTTATCATATCAAGCCTTCAATACAAAATCAAAATGGTGCAAGCACCCGGAATGCTCATTGAGCCAA